>ML818193.1:127669-145762 GCA_009831015.1 Picea engelmannii
ATACAATAAAATTGGTTTTCTATTCAATAAGGAAATAAGCTGAAATTGTAAAATGCAACGAAAAACAAGCTTGTTGGAATGGTGACGACTTATCTTTGAGAAGAGATGTGACAATTGCACTAATTCACAAGAAGATGATTACAATGAGGATCTGAAGGAATTTTTTACAATAAACTGGAATGTAAAAAACCCTAGACATCCAAAAAACCCAACCCTAGGAGATGAAGCGCCAAAAGTCATGTGGGCCCCGTTTGGGTAAGTTAGTACATCAACTTTCTGGGGTCGTAACTTTTGCATACGATCTCCGTTTGGGGTGCATGATAGCTCGTTGGAAAGGTATTGTCGAGGAGATTCATTTTGGGGGCTCAATTAGAGCCTTTAGATATCATTGGGAAGTCCGATCCCAAAAAACCTTCTTTTAGGCCCTCAAAATGGCCCTGGAAGTTAAAAAATGCTAAAAATAGTAAATTACCAAAATTGCCAGAAAACTGTTTTGAGCCAGCTGGAAAAGGTGGGTGGCCATCGATATCCACCTAGATTAATACTCCCATCATATGAGGACATTTCTATTGAATTTGGCCCCGGGTGAGCTAGTTGCCTTGGTGTAAGAGTTGCCCTGCTTTGACGACTCGATAAAGATGGATCCTTTGTTGTCGAGTGCCCTTGATATGTGTGTCCACAATATGATCACTGGATGCATGTTTCATGCAGTCACGGTTGAGGTCTATTGTCAACTTCTCTGTTATCTTTGAGGTGTCCAATAATGGTGGGAAATATGGTCAAAGGAGAGCCACATTGAAGACTGGGTGCATGCCAAGGAAAGGGAGAATGTTGAACTCGAAAGAATTGTCACCCACAACCTTGGTGATGGTGTATGACCCATAACTAAGTGGGCGAAGCTTTCGATGGGGCCCTGTAAAGCATTATTTCTGCAAGTGCAACCAAACTTTTTCGCCCACCTGAAACTTATTTGGCACCCGATGTTGATCATGGCGTTTCTTTTACTTGGCATTAGACTTATGTAGAATATCCTGAACCTGTTGGCGGATGTGCTGGATCCACTCAATGAATCGGGTGGCTTTGTCAGCTTTTGGTGGAGCGGGGGATGAGTCGACTGAGGTGGTCACCAAGGGTAGTGTAACATCCATGGGGCCCAATGGTTGGAATCCCAACCCCACCTGAAAGGGGTTGTGGCCAGTTGAGCTAAGCAGGGCTCGATTGTAGCTATGTTGGACATAGGGAAGACTCTCATCCCATGTGCAGGGGTGTTTTGAATTTTACATGCATAGTATATGTACGATCATCCGATTGACGACCTTAGTTTGGCCATCTATCTGGGGGTGGAAGGAAGTGGATTTGGTGATCTTGGCATCCAGTAGTGATCGGAGGCTTGACCAGAATGTGATGAGGAATTGATTGTCATGGTCTGAGATAATGGTTTGTGGGATCCCAAAATGTACCCATACTCATTCAAAGAAGAGCTTGGCAATGGCTTCTGCTGTGATGTTCTTCTTGCAGACGGCTATAATTTCCATCTTGGAAAAGCGATCAACAACCACAAAAACACAGTCATTTCCCTTATTGGGGGATGAGAGGCCCGACATGTAGTCCATTGAGATGGATTCCCACGACCTGTCAGGAGTAGGCAGAGGAGTGTACATGCCCTGTTTATTTGTGGTCAATTTGGAAATAACGTAGGCAGTGTAGGACCTGATATACTTTTCGACATCCTGTCAAAGTTTCGACCAATATAAATGTTTCTGCAACAATGCCACTTTCTTTTCGACGCTAAAGTGTCCTGCCACCCGACTGTAGTGAGCTTCTCGCGTACTCACTTGATGGAACACGGAGATGGCCTAGAAAACACAACATCCCATCCTGAAGATGGAAATTAGAGACCATTGAGTTGGCACCCAACATTTGGTAGGTGGTGGAGAAGTTAGGATCTATCTCGTAGAGGCGTGGCCTTCCAGAGGTCTCATGGCCGCAAGAGTCTAGCATCGTGGTGAGTGTCGGGACAGGAGGTCAGCTGAGAAAATCAACAACTCGGTTGGTACTTCCTGTTTTATACTTGATGTTGAGGTGGAATTGCTGTAAGTATGTGGACCACTTTTGATGGTGGTCATTCTGAAATTTACCCTATGTTTGCATGAACTATAGTGGCTTGTGATTAGTGTGGATGAATGTCTCCTTCCCAAGAATGTAATGTCTCCACTAGCGACAGGATTTCACAATGGAGTACATTTATTTGTCGTAAGTAGGGTACTTACATACAACATCTAATAGTGTCTCACTATGATATGCCACAAGGTGGTCGTGTTGAGTGAGGACAACGCCCACAACATAGTATGAAGCATATGTCTCGATCTCAAAGGGATACTGCAGGTTTGGTAATGAAAGTACTGGGGATGATCACAAACGATTCTTCAATTCCTCGAAGGCCTGTTGTTGGGACATGCCCCACACATATTTTTCCTTACCGCCACCCCTGGTTACTTGGCTGAGGGCCCATGCGATATGAGATAATCCCAACATGAACCTATGATAGAAATTGACGAGGACCAAGAAGCTCTGAAGTTCAGTGAGTGTGGTTGGGGCTGGCCAATCATGGATGACCTGGATCTTGGCTAGATCCACATGCACACCATGCTCATCAACGATGTAGCCTAAGTAATGGACCTTGTCCATGCCCAAGGAGAATTTTTCCAAGTTTGCATATAGTTTTTGATGTCACAATGTGTGTAGAACCTGCTGAATATGTTGCAAGCGTTCCACCCAAGTCTTGTTGTAGATGAGGATTTCATCTAGATACACTACTACAAAATTATTGGTGAAAGGTCGTAGGATATCGTCCATCATCCTCATAAACGTTACTGGAGCATTTGTCAAACCAAAGGGCATGACCAACCATTCAAAAAGACCTTCTTTTGACTTGAATGTGGTCTTCCATACATCTGTCTGTTCTATTGGGACCCGGTGGTAGCCAGACTTCAGATCAATCTTACTGAAGTATTTGGCACCCGTGAACTGATCAAGGAGGTCATCGATTCGGGGAATCGGGTATCGGTTTCAGACTGTGATTTTATTCTGGGCCTAGTAATCAATGCAGAGTCGCCAGGTCCCATATTTCTTCTGCACCAACACGATTGGGCTCCCACAAGGCGATGAGATGGGATAGGTGTGCCCCTTGTGTATCAGTTCTTGGATCTGCCTCTTGATCTCCTCATTTTCGAACAGAGAGCAATGGTATACTGGCCCATTGGGTAGCGATGTGCCTGTGGTCAGATCGATGGGATGCTTTACCTGGCAGTGTCGAGGTACCCTGATAGGAGAAGAGAAGATATATGAGTATTCTTCCATGACCTTATCCACTTGCATATGTTGTGTGGAGATATCAGTCGTAGAGGACCTAGATGTGGCTGTGATCTTTCGTTCACTCTGAGAGCGAGTCATGACGAAGACAAATTTCCCAGTCTGAGAGATGACCTTCCTGCATTGCTTGGCAGAGATCAAGGAAATTTCACTAGGAGGGACTGCCTCGAGTATCCTGTACAATTTCCTGTTCAAAGTAATAATAACAATACGAGGCCTAGAATCATATACAACATGACGTTTCCATAAATAAGGTTGTACCAAAAGAACATTACAAACTTCGAGAGGATAAACATCACACAATACCTCGTCTTTGAATGACTTGATGTTGTATGACAGTTGACACTATTGATTGATGCGAAGATCACTTCCTTGACGGAGCCATCCAATGGTGTAGGGTTGTGGGTGCGGTGTTGTCGGCAAGGCCAACCACTTGAACACCTTTGCTGAGATGAGGTTCTTCTAGCTACCGCTATCAATAATGAAGTGCAATGGGGTGCCTTTCACCCACATCTGCAAATGGAAGAGGTGCTCACCTTCTTCTAGCTTGTCTGGTTCACCGGGATGGAGCTTGGTGGTAGCAACGATGGAACTATGTTTCACATCAATGATCCATATTCCTCTTTCTGGTTCTGACTCAGAGTCAGAACCTGCATATGATTCAGAGGCTTTCAATTCGGCCACCAACAACTTCTTTGAGCGACAATCAACAGTGATATGCCAAGGGCTCTTATGGAAGTCGCACCACTTCCCGGTATCTTTCTTTGTCTTTCTGGTGTCCTTCTTTGCTTGCGGCTTGGACTGGTTGTCTTGATACTGCCCATATTTGCGTTGTCCTTTGTTATGTGGGTTGGGACCGCCCCTTCCAGGCTTTTGCTGTGAGGGGTTCCCAGACCCAAATTGTCGTGTCTTTTGAATGAGCTTCTGCTCGATTTTGACAACATATCGTTAGGTCGCATGCAAGGACGAGATGTCCAAAAATTCCATTTCATTCTATAGGTATCTATGTAGAGCACCATGATACTTGAGCACCATATTTCGCTCTGAATCTTTGATACCCATCTTGGTGCGCAAGATATGAAATATATTTTTGAACTCTAGCACTGCTTGGTCTCTTTCTTGCCGCAGTGTGGTCCATTTGGTATACAAGTCGTCATAACTTTCGACAGGGTAGTATTGTTCCTTAATAACATCCCTGAAGGATTCCTGGGTGGACATGACTATAAATAATGAGGGTTCCTCTATTTCCTTTTTCTCATAGAATGTTTCCCACCAATCTTTGACATGGGGAACGACTTTGAGGAGCACAAAAGTAATCTTTTCTTGATTCGAAAAGTTATGGATGGAAAAATACCCTTCTAGTAGATTCAACCACTTGTCTTCAACATCTGCATCTATATGAACTTCAAATATAGGAATATTGAAGTTCATTTTTACCTTGAGGGGTGGCGCATCTACTAGAGGAAGATGCGTCGCCTGTTGGTAGCTGCCGAAGGATTTGCGTGAAACTATCAATCATCTCGTTCCTTTGTTGCGTGAGGGATTCCTCAAGCAACATTTTGAAAGGATCTCCTGTCTCATCATATTTATTTTCTCCTCCCATGAGAGGTCGCTTGGGCGTGTGAGAGATTTTTTCCTCGTGAGAAACAAGATCGAGACCTAATTCTTTGTATCCTGACCTCGTTGAGGACATGCATTAAGACGACAAGGAGCAGACCGCTCTGATACCACTACTCCGGATTTTATGAGAAGAATGAAATGATACAGATTATTAAAATATGCTTAACACAGAATAACAAAGATACAATTAAATTGATTTTCTATTCAATAAGGAAATAAGATGAAATTGTAAAATGCAACGAAAAACAAGCTTGTTGGAATGGTGGCGGCTTATCTATGAGAAGATATGTGACAGCTGCACTCATTCGCAAGAAGATGATTAAAATGAGGCTTTGAAGGCCTTTTTTATAATAAACTGGAATGTCACAAACCCTAGACATAAAAAAAACCTAACCCTACGAGATGAAGCACCAAAATTCATGTGGGCCCCGTTTGGGTAAGTTAGTACATCAACTTCCCGGGGTCGTAACTTTTGCATACGATCTCCGTTTGGGGAACACGATAGATCGTTGGAAAGGTATAGTTGAGGAGATTCATTTTGGGGGATCAATCAAAGTCTTTGGCTATTTTTGAGAAGTCTGATCCAGAAAAACCTTCATTTAGGCCCTCAAAATGGCCCTAGAAGTTAAAAACTGCTAAAAATAGTAAATTACCAAAATTGCCAGAAAATTGTTTTGAGCCAGTTGGAAAAGGTGGGTGGCCACTGATATCCACCTAGATCATGCAGGATAGCTAATTTAGCATAGGTAGGACTTTCACATGCTAGTAATCCTGTAAGCTTCATGACTTGTGTGGGATTTTAAGCCTGTAAGGCACATGATTGTCTGGGCATGAAAAAAACTTCATTCCACACCAAAACCAAGATAAATGGATGGTTTGAAGTCATGGGTAGGCCAATTTTGAGACTTTAAATACAATTTAAATGACAGGAAGGGCTCCAACAACATAGGAAACAAGGACTAAAGGTTAGAAACCAAGTGGGGTCACCAAGTTGTTTGGTAGTTTTTTTCACTTGGGTGAGAAAAAACAACCTTTATATAGCTAGAATGCAAGATATATAACAAGAAGTTGGTAAGCATTAGTCCATAAAAAAAAATACCATTTCAAACATAAAACAAAAGTTCTTTTTGAAAATAAGGCAGTGGAAACCATGAAAATTACACCAAAAATAAAAGAGAAGCAATGATAATTATATACCAATGAACAAGGCTATGGCCTTTGGAGATACACCGTAGAGGATGAGTGAGTGTAGGTAGAATATCCCTTACTATTTGGGAGGGTTATTTTTTGCTCCTTTGGAATCATCCTCTCTCTTATATAAAAAAGTGTGCTTGATCTTTTCAAGGGAAGAGGCCAAATACTAGCTAGTGGCTATGTTTGCACAAACTGGTAGCTTGAGAATATGGCTCTCAAGGATCATTCATACAACATAACCTTGCATACTATTCTCCTCTTTAATGCTTCTACATGGCCTTGTATTTATAGGAAGTATTCATGTTCAATAAGAACTAGCTCCAGGTGTGAATGATGCCCTTTGAATTGTGGTTCACTATACCTTGAAGATACATGTAACCACTCAAGGACCAACCTTCAATGTTCAATGTTAATTGCACCAAATGTGGTTGAGATTTTCCTTTGGACACACTTGTGCAGATATCAAAGGACTATATGTGCAAGTCATGAAAAATCCAAATTGTGAATTCACATGGATGACAACTTGCATAGGTATCGAAAGCCTGTACGTGCAAGTCGTGTGAAACCCCAATTGTGAATTTGTGCAAATGCATAAAAACCCACTTTATATAGTTTTTGGTTCTCTGCTGATGGTGGTGAATATTTGATATGTAATAGACCTATGTTATGTTTTTTTGATGACTCTTTATATGTGCAAGTCATGTAAAACCCTAACTGTGAATTTGTGTAGATGCATAAAACCCACTCTACATAGTTTTTGGTGCTCCGCTGAAGGTGGTGCATATTTTCCATGTAATAGCCGTATGTTATGTTGTTTTGATGACTCTTTCGATGATCACCTATGTAGATCTGTGAGTGATTTTTAGGTGATTACAATGAGTATTCCACTGGAATAGTTCATCACAACAAATCTTGTATTATATTGAAATATTTTATTTTGTAGGTTTATTTCCTTAGATCTCATATTTATTATCACTAGCTTATTGCTCAAATTTACAAAAATAACCGAAATATGAAAATGAAAGAATAACTGAATGAACACGCCATCCACACAAATGAACTCAATGTCTCTCATGGGAAACCCAAAATGGGAGAAAAACTGAGCTGGAAGGTGGGGCATATGGTCCGCTCTTTTTGCTTTAGTTATGAAAATGAAAATATAAAGAAAGAGGAACTCACTTTGGAGTTACCTATGACACTATGGCCTAAATGGATGATAAGAAATCTTCTTCCTACTCTGTTATTCTCTTAAATCCCACTCCTATCTACTCCTCTCAACTATGGAACAAGTACGATGCTAAAAGAATGGAATCCGCTCTCCTCCTATTGTCTCGATATTTAACATAGTCTGATAGTCATCTATGGTTAAGGTTTTTGCATACCTCAATAATCAATTAGTGTTAAGGTCTTGGAACTTATAGAATCTTCTTGAACATCCACACATGACTATCCCTACACATGAGTAATGGGCGTTGATGTGGCATCCACTCAATACCATTGTGGTCAACAAGTTAGGTCAATTTGCGGGAGGCATAACTTCTACGTACGAACTCCGATTGAGGTGATTTTTTCACTATTGGAAAGGTCTTGATGTAAAAAATCACCGAGGGGATAAGAGCTATACTCACTATGTTCTGACCCCAAAAAATTCCATTTTATGCCTCAAAATGGATCTACAAGGTTCTAGACCCTAAATCTCCAAACTCAGACTTGCCACTAAAATGGGCCCTGCAAGCCAAGTCCTTCATTTTTTCCACCTAGAAAATATCAAGATAGATGAAAAATTATATAATGATCAATTCTAGATTTAATATTATTTTTACCATTGATCCAGCCTATGACAAGCTTGGAATATCCCAATATTTGAACTTAATTCATTCTATTTTCAATTGCTAACCTCACCAATATCCAAAGTGCATTCAATTTTGCCTAGTTGTTTGTTCCAACCCCTAATGATACTTTGAAGGTTATTTTGCGATCTTCCTCTAATAAAAGGACACCTTCAACCCCACTTATCATATAATTTTCTTGTCTTTCCCCATCAAAATATCCCCATGCATATGATTTATCAACATTTGGACGTGTAACCACTCTTGTATTCTTTACCTTCTCCATCATCCACACCCCTTCATATGCGTAATTTATTTGATATTGACTTGAATGGGAAACATATTTTTTTTTTTGGAAAATCATATACTTCCTAGCTAACCAAAGAGCTCAAAGGACTATGCAAGAAGTGGTTTATGATCCTTGTTGGGAAGACAATTTTGGGGATTGAACAATGAGAAGAGACGAAGTACATGGAAAAGGTGCAGGAAGGGCGAAGATAGAAGAAGACAAAGAAGATAAAGAAGATCAATAATATCAAGAAAGAAGAGAAAGGAAAAAGGAGAAGATGGGGGACAAGAAAGAACAACTAGTTGAAAATTCGGGAAAACCAACCGAGCATGAGTTGTATCCAGCTCATAATGAGTTGTCTCCAACTGAGCATGAGTTGTAGCCAACTCATTATGAGATGTCAAAAGGACCTGATCATAATGTATAAATATGTAAAGGGTGTCGTGAGTTCGAGAGAGGATGAAGATGAAGATATCCGAAGAGAGATAGCTATAGATAGAGAGAAAGAGAGTTTAAGAGTGCATAACATTGTAAAGAAACTACAAATGTGAGGAGAATTGTATGCTAAGCATCCATTGTAGCACATAGCACAACTAAGACTTTCAAATATAATAAAGAGGCCGATATTTTTTGGGCGTAGCCCAGAGTGGGGTGAACCATGGTAACCTTGTGTAGAACTGTGATTTTGGATGTTAATTCATGTATGTAATGTGAATGTAGGTTTATCTTTAAAGATGTTTGTATATTTATCTTTAATGTTGATGATGATATGGTAGTGTGCAGTAACCATGACTATATGTTTAACCACTTAATAACATAACTATGGGCGTATGTGCATATATAAATAAGTAACGAGTTCAGGGTAACAAGGGTTTAGTGCATGAGAGGGTCCTGTAGATATGATAGAGTGGGTTTCCGATCTTTCCCTCACCACTACATAATCTTGGTTCCTGCAGATCCCATAAAGATACCTCGGGCGAGACTTCACTTGCATGCGGGTGATGCCAAAAGGGCCGATGTCTGTAGGGTTTTGTTGGAATAATTAACTTGAACCCAGGGTCTTTAACCTACCTGTGCATGCGCCAACAATCCTTAACAAATATCTCCTTAAACCAAATGTCCAATCAATCCCTTGCAAAATCTCACTGCCATTTACTTGTTTCGCTTACTAGTTTCAAATCTTCCTCTGATGCTGCTATTGTGGTAGGGCATGTTATCATCAAGTAACATAAAGTATCATCATATATTTTACAAAGAATACATCTTCCTAGCCCACACCATGCTCTCTTTTTATAGTTTTCCCAAGTTAAAATTTTATTTGCAAGAACTAACTACATAAAAATATTGTTTTTACATGGGATTTTAGTTTCCATACAAGATTCCACTACCACTCATGATCATCTTCCTCCTTTTCTTGAAGCATTTATTTTTATCCTAACTAAACAATATATCTTTGTGATGTACTATTTTTAGGCCAAATTATTTCATCCTCTTCCTCCCTCAGCTTAATTTCACTATGTTTACAATTTTCTACATATAGAGTCCAACATTTTGCTTCCTCCCCTTGAAAACCTAGCCTACTTGCATCCTTCCAACCTTGATTCCAAATAGGAGTATTGTTAAGGTCTGTTGCCTCTACCAAATAACAAATGTTTTTAATATTTAATGAGTTGATCAAAGGATTGGTTAGTCTATAATTTCCAGCACAACCCACCCAAAAATACCCTCCTATTCTCACTTTGGTCCCACTTCCTACTCTCCAAGCAAGACATTTTCTAAAAATTAAAAAATATTTCACCGACACCTTCCAAATTATTGAATATTGTGCTATTTTTTACAGTAGTAATATCATACAGTCCTCTGGTGACAATGGATCTATATATTTTCAAATTCATTACTTGATTCCAAATTTTGTATTCTTTTAATAACCTCTAAATACTCTTATATATGAAATCTTGACTACAATAATGAATATTTTTTATCCACATTCCCATCGTATTTTGGTTTGGCAATCTTATTCCATTTTACTAAAGGAATTCCTTCCCTTTCTTTCTTCCTTGTCCATAATAAACTATTTTTTTTTTTACATGTAACTATTCACCCCAACAAAGTGAGATATTTCTCATGGCTCACAACCTCAACAACACTTGGCTCGTGAAGAGAGAATCATATCACAAACAATATTTAAAATAAGTGGGGAGGATAAAAATTCTCCTCTCTAACTACTTGACCTAAAACCAATTGAATTTGTTTTTGAAGGACATGGGGGTGGTCTTTGATCCACTCATGTGTGATGGGTCACGTGATCATTTTTAACATAATCTCTCTGGCTGCAACCTGTTGGGTTGTTATATTATTTGCGGTGAAAGTCGAGTCAAGGTAGATCGACTGATGGTCGAAGATCGAGGTGGATCAAAAACAAGTTGAAGGTCTAGAAATTCGACCGAGAAAATTCAAAGTCAAATATATCGACAACAAAGTCAATCGACAAGAGGTTGAAGTGAAAGCGTGAGACGACCGACTAGAGACCGAATGAAGGCCGATTGGTAACCCGACTTGGAAGTCGACTGTAATAGAATTCCGGGATTTACAAGAGTTGTAGCCAATGATATGCACATATCTGTAACCGTTTTTGGGTGCCAATCTTTAGGGTTTTGCATGTTGTAAAACCTATAAAAATGTGTGTGGTAAGGTCATAAAGGCTAATGTGAGAATGAAAAATGTTGTAATTATAATGCATGGTAAATTATAGGTTGTTGGTCATGCATATGAAAGCTGAATTGGCTACAAGGTTATTCTTGCACATGCAATAGGGTATGATGTCGATTTTGTCTTAGGTGTGGACCAAGGTTATAAATGTAACCTTTTATTCTGATTGAATAAAACAACAAGAGAGAAAAACACTCAAATGAATGTTGGTTTCTCTCGTTTAAGGGTTCCATGGTAAAATATCGGTGTACTGTGTGATTTCTTGTTTCATTTATGTTCTTGATTAAATTATTCTTCTCTTCTGCTAGGATTAGTGTGGAAGTGCCCTATACTTCCTGACATGTGGTATCAAAGCTTAGGTTTTCCATGAAAAGTGAGTGTTTAGAGCAGTGCTATGCTTTGGCGAGTATATTAGATCTTGATTTTCCAATATTGAATTTGAGAACTAAACCCTAGGTACAGTAAGAGTCATAAGCCATAAATTGTGTTAAAGATCGTGGTAAATAATGGCGAGCCGTTCTAGAATAGAGACAAAAAAATTCAATGGTCAAAATTTTGAGCTTTGGAAGCTTAAAATGGAAGATCTTCTTATGGATCAAGAATAATGGAAAATGGTTTGTCCAAGTACCTAGCCAACAGGAAAGTTGATGGAAGAATGGGAGAAACTCGAAATAAGAGAAAGAAGTACGATTCATCTTTGTATTACAGGTTCGATGCTACTGAATTTCTTGGGTGAAGATTCGGTGAAGAAACTGTGGGAGAAGCTTGGAAGCGTATACCAGTCTAAATATTTGGTAAATAAGTTGTTTATCAGAAAGACACATTATCTTCTGAGGATGAGTGATGGTAGTTCGGTAACTGAGCATTTAAATGCATTTAACACCTAGTTAAGCCAGTTATATTATGTGGATATTAAGATCAATGATGAGGATAAATGTAACAATCAATTATGTTCTTTACCAGACTCCTGGGATAACTTAGTTGTGGCTATTGGGAGTAATACAACCACACTAGCGCTAGAGGATGTGGTTGCTTCTCTGCTGTCGGAAGAAATGAGAAGGAAGAACATGGAAGTATCAACTAATGATTCTATGGTAGTGAGAGGTTGATCGATAGACAAAGATAAAGGCATATTCTCAAGTAGAAAGTTAAAATCGAAGGGTAGATCTAAATCCCCGGTTTAGTTGACGCGAAGATGCTGGAAATGCAGTAAATCTAGGCATTACAAAAAGGATTGTATGTCGAAGGCAACAAAAGTCAGTGCTGGATCTGATGAGAAGCAATCGATTGAGAGAAAGACGAACTCGGATAAGGGAGGTGATGTGTATCTAGTGTCGACCAATACATAGTCGGATCAAGATGTTTGGTTGATTGACTCAGGAGCATCCTATCATATGACACCACATAAAGAATGGTTATGTGAATATGAATGATATGATGCAGGTGATGTGTTGTTGGGAGACGACTCAGAAACCAAAATTGTTGTACAGGGAAGAGTCCAACTAACACTGCAGGATGGGAGGAAAAGAACCCTTCCAGTTGTGCTACACATTTTGGGGTTGGAAACAAACTTGATATCTATAAGAAAGATGAGTGATGCAGGAATGCATACTCTATTTCAGAAGGATTTGTGCAAGATGGTCAGAAGTGCAATGGTATTAATGAGAGAAGTTCGGATTGGTACATTGTACAAGCTGTTAGGGAATGTCGACTTGAATAGATGCAATAATATCATTCCTCCTGAACTTGACTCGACTCGATCCAAGTCGGTTCAAACTGACTCGACGAGACATGAGTTCAAACCGACTCGACAAGACATGATGAGATCGACCCGACCATGTTATGGCACGAGAGGATGGGACACATTGGAGAAAAAACACTTCGAGCTATGCAAAGAAAAGGTATGGTCGAAGGCTTTCATGAATGTGGTTTAGAAGTCGACTTTTGTGAACATTGCATATATGGAAAACAAAGTTGGGTGAGGTTCCCATCCGAAGCTACTAGGGAAAATGGGATTCTAGAACTGGTGCATAGTGATGTGTTTGGCCCAGTTACAATGCCTTCACTTGGTGGATCCATGTATTATGTCTCCTTCATAGATTATTTTCCCAGGAAGACATGGATATATTTCTTGAGGAAGAAATCAGAGGTTTTCGAGAGATTTAAGGAGTTTAAATATCTTGTGGAAAACCAGACAGAGAAGAGGATTAAAGTACTGGGGACTGACAATGGTAATGAATTCTATGGAAATGAATTTGATCAGTTATGTAAGTAGTGTGGCATATCAAGTCAAAATACCACACGATATACCCCACAACAAAATGGAGTTGCCGAGAGAATGAACAAAACTTTGATGGATAAGGCAAGGAGCATGCCCAGTGGTGCTGGGCTCGCACAAGAATTTTGGGTGGAGGCAGTCGAGACTACAAGATATCTGGTAAATATGTCTCCTTCATCGGTTCTAGTTGACACGACTCCAAATGAGGTATGGTATGGTAAGAGGCCTTCGGTGGCACATCTCAAAGTATTTGGCTGTGATGCATTTGTGCATGTTCCCAAGGAAAAGAGGAGCAAGCTAGACAAGAAGGAAGTCAAATGAATTTTCATTGGATATAAAGAAGGGATGAAAGGATATAATCTCTGGGATCCTGCATAAAGGAGAATAATGTACATTCAAGATGTGGTCTTCAGAGAAGTCGGAGGTAAATTTGAGCCTGAGGAATATTTCCATACCGAGAATAATCCTGATACGGTGTGGTTTGAACTGAGGAACGAAGAAGATGACTCAGATGAGTCGAATGAATCCGAGGAAGAGGTGGAACAACTGACTTTGGTGTTAAGGAGGTCATAAAGAATAAAAAAACCAGTTGAGAGGTACAATCCACCCAAATTTTGTTCCGCATTCTTGCTAACTGCCATCGACGATGAGTCCAAGTCAGTCGGTGAGGTAGTCAACTCGATAGAGGGTAAACTCTAGAATGATGCCATGGTCAAAGAGATGGAATCCTTGTACAAGAATTACACATGGGATTTGGTCAAGTTACCTAGTGGAAGGAAGCCAGTTGGTAGAAAGTGGGCGTTCAAGAAGAATATGAATGTCGCAGGTCAAGTCGAGAAGTTCAAAGCTCGACTAGTAGTGAAAGGTTATTCCCAAGTCAAAGGAGTCGACTTTGGTGATATTTTTCCCCTGTTGCAAAGCTAACTTTCATTAGAGTAATAATGTCTATGGCTTCAACATTCGATCTGGAGATAACAGATGGATGTGAAGACAACATTCCTACATGGGGACCTAGAAGAATAAATCTACATGAAACATCTTGAAGTATTTGTAGTAAAGGGAAAACAAAATTTGGTGTGCAAACTCAAAATATCCCTTTATGGTATAAAGAAATCACCAAGGATGTGGTACTTGAAGTTTGACACTTACATCCTTAGTTTGGGATTTGTGAGAAGCAAATTTGATCACTGCATATATTCCAAGGAATAAGGTGGGCATTTCATATATGTATCTTTGTATGTCGATGACATGTTGCTAATTGGAAACAACATGGACACAATAAAGGAGGTGAAGAAGCATCTATCCTCCAAGTTAGACATGAAGGATCTCAAAGAAGCTAACTTCATTCAGAGAGATGGATCCAATAGAAATATCTGGTTGAATCAGACGAAGTATATTGAAACAATTCTGAAATGGTTCAACATGCAAGATTGCAAAACGATGAAGGTGCCAATTCTACTGGGAGAAAGGCTTATTGTTGAACAGTGTCCAAAGACACATGAAGAAATAGAAGACATGGCATGTGTTCCCTATGAAAGTGATTTTGGTACTCTAATGTATATGATGATCTGGACTCGACTAGACATTGCCCATACAGTGGGAGTGTTGAGAAGGTACATGTCAACACCTGGAAAGGAGCACTCGACAACTGTCAAGAGAGTATTTGGGAATTTGTGTGGAATGAAGGACTATGCTATATGTTATGGATCTAGAATATTTTCATCGAAGTGACTTATTAAATAATTGTATTAAATGAGAATAAATTGAAGTGCACCATAAAGAAGGAATAACTCAATAATGAAGAGACATATGCATCAAATCTGAACATAAAAACTTGATAATGGAATTCATCCCTGGTGGACTATGTCTCTAGGTCCTACTCTCAAATGGGTAGGCCTTTTTACTAACTCAACAAAAGAATTTGGAAAAATACATAAGTATACCTCATTATGGAGTTAAGCTACATAAGCTTTGCTCAGATAAGAAAAGAAACAACACCACTGAATTCATGGCATCGAATTACCAAAAAATGATTGTCTCCACGCCTCGATCTGAGCCTGACACTTTCAGGCCCTTGAGAAAATTTGCCTCGATTTCTGTGCTTGCACCTATAATTAAATTCATGGGGAATTTATCTGTTTGCTGAGGCCATTCTAAGCTTCCTGAGTTGCTTATGTGAATTTTGAGTTATCCTTAGTCTTCTTTGTATCCTTTTTGGATCACGCCTTCCCACTGAGAGATTTTTGGACCACCAAAATATTTCATCAATCAACATAGAAGTGAGGGAAGAGTTCCCTCATCTTGTCCTTCTCATCCACTTTTCCTTGCATGGATGTGTTCCCTTTAAGCCCACTCAAAGATAATCGACATCACCCTTGCATGAAGTCCTCATCCTTTTGTCTAGGATGATATCTTCCTTCAACTCGTTCAAGTACTCAGAAGAAAACTCATCAACTGAAGGTATTGAAACTTCCTCACTCTAATCCATGATCATGGGAGGCTCAAAAAGTTTCAAGTTTTCTACATTTCAACTGATTAAATATGCATATAAGGTGGAATATCTGGACGAAAAGCATTGGTACCGCTTTTCTCCAAAATAGTGAAGGGTCCATATCAGATGGGATTGAGTTTCTTGCCTTCACCCTTTAATATCTCCTTGCTGATGTGAAGCCACACCTGGTCTCCAACCTAGAATTGATGATCAAACCTATGTTTGTCATGTTGAGCTTTATAATGTGCTTGAATTTTCTCCAACTGTTCCTTGACTGCTTGGTGTACCTGCTAGATCCTCTTAATGAACTTGAGGGCCCTATCTTCATTTGAATTGGCATCTCTCCCATACATCAAGTCCAAAGGGACCTTAGGAAAATACCTAAAACATGTCTCGAAAGGCGAACACTAAGTGGAGGAATATAAGGCTCGATTGTAAGCATGTTGTACATAGGGTATATGTTCATCCCATAACTTGGGATGCTTGATGCAGTAGCCTCGAAGCAAACATACCATTGTTCGGTTAACAACCTCTGTCTGGCTGTTGGTCTGTGGATGGAAAACAACGCTCCTCTTCAACTTGGTGTCCATCATTCTCCACAAGCTTGTTGAAAAATCCCCAAGGAATCGAGTATCTCTATCCGAGACAATGGATGTGGGTAACCCAAAGCGAACCCAAACATACTGAAAGAAAAGATTAACAGTCTTCTCATGAGTGATCTTCTTTTTACATGGCATCAAGATACACATCTTGCTAAACCTATCCACTACAACATACAAATAGTCATGACCCCTTTTCGACATTGGTAAAACCCCTACAAAATCCATGGAGATACTTTCCCATGGATGGGATGGAACATGAAGTGGTGAGTATAGCCCCAATTTTCTATTAGTGAGCTTATAAGTAGAACACATCACACACCCCTTTACATATTTAGTTACAATTTCTTTCATATGAGGCTAGTAAAAAAATATCTGCAGATGAGCCATAGTTTTTCCTGCCCCAAAATGCCCATACACAAGAGAAGTGTGAGCTTCTTGTATTACATGGACTCGTTCACTTGTAGTAATACATAAATTTCCAAGATGGTAGAGTATTTTTCCCTGCAGACAATAGTTCTCTACCTGTGCACCATGGGTTAGCTTCTCGAATACTTCTTTAAAATCCTCATCAATGACATATTGTTCCACATATCTATCATGAGATAAAGAAGCATTCTTCAAAATAATAGAAGCAACAATAGGAGGTCTAGAAAGCATATCAGCTACCTTGTTACTCGTACCTTTTTTGTATTTGATTACCAAATGAAATTGTTGAAGAAAACCCATCCACCTGTAATGTCAAGATTGTTGCAACTTGGTTTGTGCTTGGAGATAGTGTAAGGGTTGATGATCTATATGTATGATTGTTTCCTTCCCTAACAATTAGTGCTTCCATTTATTTATGCTTTGAACTAATTCATACAAATCTTTATCATATGTAGGATAGTTAACAACAACTTGGTTAAATTTTTTAGAGTGGTAATAGATAGGATTACGATATTGCATCAATACTGCACCCATGGTGTATCTACTGGAATCTGTCTCGATCTAAAAAGGATATTGAAGATTCGACAGTGTTAATACTGGTGCAGTACTGATATTTTCCTTCAAAGTGTCGAAATATTTTTGTTTCTTTCCTCCCCACTAAAAAGTGTTCTTCACACTAGTTAAGGCATGAAAAGGAGTTGCAATAAAAGAGAAGTTTGAAATGAATCTCCTCCAGTACTGGACTACACCTAAGAAGCTTCGTACTTCGGTTGCACTTTTGGGCTTAGGCCAATTTACAATTACATCAATCTTGGGAGGATCAATTCTCAATTGTTCTCCTCCTACAATATGACCTAAGTACACAAGTGCAGTATTACCGAATTCACATTTGGACAATTTTACATAGAAATTTTCCCTTTGCAAAGTATCCAATACTTGCTTTACATGCCTTACATGTTCATCCCAAGTCCCACTAAATATAAGAATTTCATCTAAATATACAATCACAAAATCATTTAGAAATGGCCTGAATACATCATTCATCACATGCATGAAGGTTGCCGGAGCATTACAAAGCCCAAATAACATAACTAACCACTTAAACAATCCCTATTTGGTTTTAAAGGAAGCTTTCCATGCATCCTATTCTACAACCCTGATTTGATGGTATCCACTACGCAAATCCAACTTAGTGAAATAAACAACATTCTTTAATTGATCAAGTAAATCATCTATAAGAGGAAGAGGGTATCGATTTTTCACCGTGATTTTATTTAAGGCCC
>ML818194.1:0-27428 GCA_009831015.1 Picea engelmannii
CTTGTTATACCAACCCAATACTTGAACACAATCTATGTAACCATACTTATTCCTTTCTTGCATGAGTGGCTGCCATTTATTCAGTTTCTATAGTTGAGAGTGCCACTATAGCCTTTGTTTTTCTTATCCAATCAATTGCTCCTCCAAATAAGTTAAACACATACCCAATTGTAGATTTTCTGAAATCCAAATTTCTAGCCTAGTCTGCATCAAAAAATCATGTATGCCCAACACTCTGTCCAATCTTGGTTTTCCTTGGTAGCACAATCCATAACTAGTAGTGTCACACAAATACCTGAAAAACCCTGTTTATTGTTGTCTAATGCTTCTTCCATTGTTTTGACATATACTTGCTCAAAACTCCCATTGCATGTGGAATGTCCAGTCTAGTATAGACCATTGCATAAATAAAACTACCAAATACACTAGCATATGGAACATGGGACATGTCCTCTTCCTATTCTTGTGTCTTCAGACACTGATCTGTAGATAAGTTTACACCCAAAAGAATATGAACCTTGACCAGTTTACATTCCTACATATTAAACCTCTACAATATTGTCTCGACATATTTCATCTAATTTAACCAGAGTTTCATGTTTGTCCAATCTCTTTTAATTTTCATTCCCAAGATGAAATGTCAAATTTAGAAGACAACTGAGTTTTCACATCCTAGATAATCTCCTTTTCATTTCCTATCAGCAACATATCATACACATACAAGAACAAATAAATAAGATGATCACCAACTAATTTTAAATACACACAGTGATCGGATTTACTCCTTGTGAAGCCAAGTCCCAACATATAAGTATCAATTTTTTTATACTACATCCTTGGTGATTAATTTAATCCATACAGGGACTTTTTCATCCTACATACCATCTCTTTCTTTCCCTTCACAACAAAGTCTTATGGGTCCTTCATGTAGATTTCTTCTTTCAGATCCCCATGTAGGAATGTTTTCTTCACATCCATCTATTCTAATTCAAAATCAAAAGAAACAACAATAGATAAAAAAAAATTAATGTAATTTAGTTTGGAAACAAGAGAAAAAATTTCACCAAAGTCAATTCCCTCTACCTAGGAATAACCTTTTTCTACTAACTGAGCTTTGTATTTCTCCACTTTTCCTTCTAGTCAACTTCTTATTAAACACCCATTTGTTTCCAATTAGATTTCTTCCAGTGAGAAACTCCACTAGATCCCAAGCCTCATTCTTGTCCAACACTTCCATTTCTTCCACCATGGCCTTTTTCCAGAGTTTGACATCCTCTAAATCCACTGCCTTCCTAACAATTCTAGGATCATCATCAGTAATAAACAATGAAAATTTTGAATGGAAATTGGGTGGAGTATACATTTCCATTTGTCTTATTTCCTGAACTGATCTCTTGAATATTGGAGTATGAGGCTCTCATTCTTCTTATTCTTGTTCTTCTATAGAGTTTGATTCATTATCCTTCAATTCAAACTCTATTTTCTTTGGTTCTTCCTGCCTTGGTAGGAATTCCTTTTTGAAAACATCTTTGATTTATCTAAATACCACATCTCAGCTATATACTCCCTTCTTAGTTTCTAGGTTCCAAAGCTTATAACTTTTCAGACCATCTTTATAACCAATAAAGATACACTTTTCATCATTTTTATCCAGTATACTCTTATTTTCCTTTGGAATGTGAACATAGGAATCACAACAAAATACCCTAAGATGTGTAAGAGAGGGATTTTTACCAGTCCATACCTCGTGTCTAGTATTTTCATCCAACAATAATGAGGGTGATCGATTGAGTAGGTAACATGCAGTACCCATTGCCTTTGCACATAATTCATGTCCTAATCTGACACGACTGAGCATGCTCCTTACTTTTTCCATCATTGCCTTGTTCATCCATTTTGAAACTCCATTCTATTGAGGTGTGTATGGATTATTATTCTTCCTTTCTATATCACACTTCTTATAGAAATATTTGAATTAATTTCCATAGAATTCTCCACCATTATCCGTCCTCAACACCTTAATTCTCTTCTCTATCTCATTCTCCACAAAATCCTTAAACTCTTTGAATTTGTCAAAGAATTTATATTTCTTCCCGAGGAAATAAATCATGTATTCCATGAGAATTCATCTATAAATGAGACATAGTACACATATTTTCCCGGTGATGGAACCAACATAGGTCCAAACACATCATTGTGCACCAACTGTAGTATTTTCTCTATCTTTTTTGCACCAGAGGAGAATCTTACATGATTTTTCTTCCCATATAAGAAATGTTCATGGAAATCAAAATCAAGAGAGAAATTGGCCATACCTTCAACCATAACTTTACCATATAGTACTTGAATGCCCTTCTCTCCGATATGCCACGACATAGTCTTTTCTCCAGATGCTATAGGAGTTTTTTCTTCTTCAGCTCCAATATCAGGAACAATGGAATTGTTGCACTTATCACTAGTGGTGCTTCCCAGGATCTTATACAAAGTTCCAATTTGAACTCCCTTCAACAACACCATTTCCCTTTGAACCATCCTGCAAATTCCCTTTTCAAACACTATTTTAACATTTGCATCATCCATGTTACTTACAAAAATAAAATTTTTGGTCAATCCTGGGATGTGAAAAACACCAGGGAGTGTTCTAATCCTACCATCCATGAGCTTCAAATTGACTTTTCCTCATCCTACAATTTTGGTTGTTGATTCATCTCCTAGAAAAACATCACCTCCATCATATATTTCATATTCATAGAACCACTACCTGTGGGGAATCATATAAAATGATGAACCTGAGTCAACCAACCATGCCTTATGATATGCATGTGTGCTTGAAGAAGCCAAGTACACATCCCATCCTTAGTCCATAGAGGTTTTTACTTCTTTATAAGAAGCATCATCATATCCCTTTCCTCTCTCAACACTTTTGGATCTACATCGTTTCTTGTAATGCCCTTCTTTTCCACATCTCCAACATACCTTTACAAATTTTCTAAGTTATTTAGATCTTCCCCTAGATTTAGATCTCCCACTTGAGGACTTAGATATATTTCTTTCCTGGGAGCTTCCTCTTACAAATAAGGCATATTTTCTCTATCTTTCCATTTTGTTTGCCTCATATCCTTTGACAACAAGGATGAGACCACATCATCGAAACTTAAATTAGTTGCATTACTACCTATGGTGACAACTAGAATATCCTGCAAATCTAGTAAAGAGCACAATAAATTGATACACTTATCTTCATCATAAGTATTAATATTAATAGATAACAACTAGCTTAGCATAGTATTAAAGGAATTCAAATGCTCTCTCACCAAGTCTCCATCTTTCATCCTCAGTTTGTACAACTTCTTTCGCAGGAACAGTTTGTTTACTAGGGACATAGAATGATACAAAATCCCTAACTTATTCCATAAATCTTTGGTCACAGATTCCTCTGACACATTCAATAGTACTGAATATGAGAGACACAATCGGATTATGCTCTTTTCCTTTTGATCCAACTTTGTTCGTTCTTTTGCTGACATTCCCGTAGGTGCAATACTTGAATCCGTAATGACCCATTGATCTTTGTCTATCAAAATATCTTCCATATTGAGCTTCCATATCTCAAAACTTTGTCCATTAAATTTTTCAATATATTTTTTTGAATTGCTCATCATTTATTTTCACCACAAGAATCGATACCGCAGAGTTACCATTGTAACAAGGCTTATCACAAACTAGAGCCAAACCCTTAGCCACAAAGGCATCCACCTAAAGACAATAATTTCTTTACACAAAATGTAGATTTTAAACTTGTACAATTAATCGTTGCAAATAAATTCTCTATAAAAACAGAAAAGATATAATGGAACACACACATTACACAAAGATTTTACCCTGGGAACCCAAACCGGGAAAACCAACACCTGTTTAGAGATGCACTTCTAATTCTTATTCATCATCTATCTTCAATGTTTACAATACAATATATATATATATGATCTCGCGACATCCAAGACCCCTAATACATTGACCTGTATTATTCTACAACCCTAATTTCTTAGCCAGAATTAGAAAACCATCAGTGAAAACCATGTGTTGAAAAACCGTTGAAAAACAGACGCAAAAAACTGCCAATTTTTTTTCGGGGGCTCTGCTTTCCTGCAACCCCTACGAAAAAGGGGGGACTATAACATGCTCCCACCCGGGTGACCCCCCCGCATGCTTGGTGCAATGCAACACATTGGGTTGGTCGTGCAAAGAATATAACACATACCCAACAGAGCCTGAGCTTGCCATCTATCAAATTTATTTGGTGGTATTCACAGTAAATTCATCCTTTAGATGACCATAATTGTGAAAATAGCCACAATGAAATATAATCCTTATGTAATCCAAGGTTTATGTGTGTTTCTAGTTACCTATTTCTATCTCCACATTTTCAGGTAACTTTTCACCAAAATCCATCTTTACCAAAAATCTAGCTACATATCTCATCACCAAATATATAGATCTCTCACCAATGCTAAGGAAACCACCAATATTGTCTTCTATTGACTTCATCATTGTTGGTGTACATGAACATTTTCCATAATTTCTTGTTGTTCAGTGCAACTATTATTTTTAGCATGTCTATTTATAGCATGACTATTTATAGCATGTATGTTTATATAGATTGGTTTCATGAGTCTAATGGTCAAATTTTGACTAAATTTGACCAAGTGAGCCATAAGAGTGCTCCATCCCTAGATTTAAGGGGGAATAAGCTACTATTAGCTAGTGGAGACACTCTTCCCACCTTTTCCTTGATTTTAGGGTCTTATTCCTTAATTTTAGGGTTCTATTTCCTATGTTTTAGTTCCTAGAGTTATTTAAGGAACCTTATCCCATGAATCAAGGAAGGGAAGCGCTTTACTTCACTATTTTACCTCTTTCCTATTTTTACATGATTTATTCATGGATTGGATCCTTTATTTTAGGAATTTGAGCCACCACTTGTTATTGTGGGGTAGTTGTGGGCTAGTTAACTCCACTTACTACTAGTCTTATTTTGGTGAAACATGTGCATGCACAAGGAAGCCCTAACCTAGTGTGCACTTCTTCTCTCATGGAGAGTACTATATATATGTATCATTCTCTCAAACTAAATCAATTCATTCAAATGAATTCAATAGTTCATTCTCTCTTCGTCCTTTTTCGTCTCATGCTTGCAAATGTTCTTTTCTCTTAGCAACTAGATTATTGTTCTTAGCAATTTATTTTCTTCTTTACAACTGGATTCTTCTGTGAGAATTTTTACATCGTATTAGAACTTGTAAGGAGAAACACTAATTTTATTTTCATGGTATCAGAGCTTAGGATCTTGTAAGAATAAACTAATTTTTACAAGTTCAACCTATGTTCTTCTCCTTTGTAAAAATTAGTTGAGTTTGGAGAATGATCTCATCTCAATGAGCCCAAGTGGTTTTGACACCATACATGACTACTTCATCAAGTAGATGTTTGAAGATTTTCAAGATCTCTTGGGAGTGAAGGACACATCTACATAATAGATGACATAACTAGGATTTTCTTTTGAGGGTGGATTTCTTCCCACTAGTTTCCCCTCTTTACCTCATTTTTTATTTCCATAGTTATTTTTGTACATGGGTACCTAAAATGACTACATATTGTTGGGACCCATCTATTGTACACACCTCAGTTGTGCTTCGAAGGGGAGGGGGGCAGTTGGTGTACATGCACATTTTCCATAATTTTCTATTGTTCAAGGTGACTGTTATTTATAGCATGTCTATTTATAAAAATTGGTTGTAACATATTGCTCTTGCGCACACAAATTGGAATTACTCTTTGAGGAAACTTGCGTGCAAGTGATCCAGTTCATTATATGATTGATTGTTTTAGTTATGGCTTATGATGATGTTGTGGATCAGATGATATGTTACTTTGTGATATTTATATCGACAGGTGCTATTGACTGGTTTTTCCTGACTGTGCAAGACTTTGGACATTTGAGGATGCCGATGGCATCGATGGATCTCCTTGGACTCTGGATCGAGTCAGGGAGTGGACTATTATGGGTTGAATGTTTTTTATATTACATATGTGACATATGAATAGATATTATGATGTTGATTTTTATCGTTGACGCGTTTCGTTGATGGATGCAGACTGACGATAGCTTGCTAACCAGACTCACATTAGGAGTAAAGGGGTCACGCATGAAAACTAGAGATCTTGAGGGAGAGGTGTGGTAGCATCCCTGCCATAGCCTACTAGCACTCTCGCCATCGATCGAATTGTAGGTTAAATATTACCTAGTTCGAGAGATTCACGGTTCCATGAGATAATTCTATGACAATCATTCACGATGATTCTAAGGGGTGAACAAGAAGGCATGGTACTTATTCCTTAGAGGCCCTTAGTCTCCCACAAGGTCACCTGGCAAAGTATTGACTACAGGAGTTTGACGTCTACCAAAATCAGTCAAAAGGCAAGTAGCACCCTTAGAGCACGTAGTGTGTCTTGAAGGGAACGTCGCATAAGTAAAACATGAATGCGGGTGAGTGACACCCTTGGAGAACATAGTGCGTCTTGAAGGGAACATCGTGATTTTAACACTGGTAATTTATTGAACTTAGTATCTAGAAAACTATGTCACCTTAGGACTTGGTCAACCCTAAAATGAATGTTGCGTAAGTAAAGATTAATAATCATAATTTCCCTTAAAAACTTTTGCTGAGCGTAGTGAACTTAAAAGCCTAGGTCTAAGTAGGGCTTGTGAACAAAAAAAACTAAAAGGGCATTTACCCAAGGGGGGGATGAAGAAAATTCAAAACATAAATAATTAAATTAAAATTTTAATGAAGGATTAAATTATTAAAAAAAATAAAAATGTAATTTGTTGTTTGTGTGTAAACTTGCTAATTCTGAAACTTAAAGAAAAAGGGGAATGTTGAACATAGTAGGGAATATAGCCTAGGGAACTTTCTAATTTCAAACTCAACTAAGATTTAAGTAAAGTGTCAGTCAATAAAAGGAATGTAAGGGAATAAAGGGACGTCGAGGAGCATTTTTAGGAATGATTTTAGGTGGGTGAGGGAAATAGGAAAATTAAATTAATTAATTAATTGAATTTCTGGTGCAACTAAGGGATCAGCTGACATGTGTACGAGGGAGTTTTATCATAATTAAATTTTAATAAACAAAATTTAATGAGGGTTTGGAAACTAATCACTAATAAAACTCTATAAAAAGGATGGTGGAGGAGGAGAATGTGTCACGTCTAATATGTGTAAGGTTATGTTGTCGGATCTCAATCTTGACTGAATTTTTCTTGTGGGAGTTCGGATACCCAGCTCGGATAACGAGTGCTAGCTTGACCTTGTGAGGTGATGTGGGAGCTAGTTTATTCTTTGGTAGTGTGTGTGGACCCTTTACGACTTGGGGGGCTCAGGGGGAAGAAGAGTAGCCCTAGCCTTGGCTGGGAGATATTGGTGAGGTCTCAATGATTAGCAAGAGGGAGCAAGGAGAATCGCCAGGAGTCGAAGGACATCAACAAGCCAGCATTGGTTATGGTAATCATGGTTAAATTTGCATTGTAATTGTTTATTTTTTTTTATGGATTTAATTGTTGTGGTGATTGTAATGGTTTTCCTTTATCCTTGCTCGACAAATTAGTTTTGCCTCTACTAAGAGATTTAAAGTTTTATGCTCAGTAATTGCTTTTGCATCTGCGTTTCCACTTCCTTGGAATTTTACCTTAGCACCTTTACATAGGACAATGAAGTACAATCACTTTTTTTACGTGTGATGACTAGAAATTTGTGGGATCGAGTACGGTAGCCTTCCTAGATCATGCTTGAATATGTCCTTACACTTCCTTTACAAAGGCATCCTTGACATCGATGGTTTTATACCTCTGTGGTTCCCTTTTAGAATCAACCCTTGCCAAGCACAAAAACCATTTTCTTTGCGTTTCTCTAACAAATTTATCTCTGCTTGTTTATCCATTAATCTCTGTGATCCCAAGATTACACAGTGGATTTCTAATCAACTACCCAGCAATTCCTTTTACTTGTATGTGTAGTGATTTTCTTACTCCAAACTATGCATTTTTAAGGCTTTCGATCAACTTTATAACCATTCTAATTTCCTAGCACGTCCACCCATAAAACCCTTTGCGATGTGCTTACAATTTCTCCCAGCCATCTTGAAACTCTTGAACTCCATCTTGGGGATAACCCTCTACATTGTGCTTAGGTTAAAAATACCCACAAGTTATACTCTACCACAAATTGATTCTAGAAGGCAAGTCAAGGGTTTCACTACGTTGTATTTGTTTCTTGCACATTCTCCCATCACGAGAAGCTCCGGACGGAGTGCTCTCAAACCTCTTCCTTATCATTTTATTTTATCCAGCAAGTTGTCTCTGGTGTATCTCTGAATCTCCCCAGTGAATTGAATGGTGTGTCTTCCTATTTTTCCTCAGCAAATTTGATTGGCGTATCTCTGAATTTACTTCATGGATTTCATAGCCCCTTCCTGTTGTTCCTTGGTGCGCGCACCAACAATTTCGACGGGTGTAAATCCCAGCGTTCCTCCCGATTTATGTCAGTTTATTTTAGGAATAGGTTTGGGTAGTGACGGTTGATTTATATTTTAACTAGTGGTTGGTTGAGATCAAGGTGATTCAATTCCGTTGAATTTAGATAAAGGATTTGGAAGCTAGTTTAATTCTTTTTACAATCATTTTCACAACAGACCCTAAGTTAAACTCACTATATGCCCCTCTACCAACATCGCACTGTTCTTATTACCGACTTTCTTTGGGACTTTTCTATCCTTTTCTCTTGTCATAAACTTAACATGAAATTACAATGTTCTACTTGATTATGTTCCCTCCTCTATCAAGTGTTTACTATTCTTGAAAGTTGAGTTGGTGCGTTGGGCGTAAGGAGAATCCACCCTCCCATCACTCTTGAATGGAACCCCAAATCCCAGCTAAATTTCAGTTAGTCTCTTGGGTGTGTATTAATGAGATGGTAATTACAGTCAGTCCCATGATTAAATGTAACTGATGTGTATTTTATATAGCATGTAGTTTCTAGTAATTACAGTCAGTCCCATAATTAAATGTAACTACTGTGTATTTGTAGAGAATGTAATTTTATGGTAATTACAGTCAAATCCTTAATTAAATGTAACTATTGTGTATTTTATATAGAATGTAATTTATGGTAATTACAGTAAGTCCCATAATTAAATGTAACTACTATGTATTTGTATAGAATGTAATTTTTTGGTAATTACAATCATATCCTTAATTCAATGTAACTACTATGTATTTTTAAGTAGAATGTACATTCTGGTAATCAGAGTCAGTTTTGTAATTATAATATAAAATTGCTGTGTATTTTAATTATAATGGAAAATCTGGTATTTGTAATCAGGTCCATAAATATAATGTAACTACAGTGTATTTAATGTTGGTTGATTTCAAAATTTCATGAATATATTAGTGATTACAATTCAGTGAGTACATGCACAGATATAATGTAGTGGATGGTCTGGAACTTTTGTACAAGTCACTTATAACCATTATGGGTGTATCGAACCTTAGAAGGGCATCTTTAAACACGATTATTAAATTACTTACAATGTGTTACTATTGTTTTGGACCTTGTAGTAGTGATGGGTCCAGCCTTCAGACCCCTTGCGCAATGGATATTATGTCTGAAAATAGTTTAAGATTGATTCCTTAGCGCCTTGTAAGCAGTTTAAAGTATGTTCAATTATGGTTGATTCCCTTGCTCCTTGGAATAAAAAGGATTGGGAGCTCATGCGCAATCGAGAATGAGGATGCATGATTAGCTTAGTATTTAGTTATTCTTGCGCACATGAAATTTAACGAATGGAATGATAGTTTCAGATGTTAGTTTTGTTTATTTAGTTATTGAATGAAGTATTGGATAAGATTAGATTTCTCTGCTTGTGTGCATTGAAGGAAAATATAATGATTAGTCAATGCTTATTCAAATCTATTGAGCCTTGTACTTAATGTGATTGTGACCGGTTGGGTAATTAGATTTCTTGCGCCATGTAGATAAAAGGATTGATTATTATCTATTCTAATGTGCCAACAAATACTAATGATGCTTGATTGATTTAAAACTAGATTACTAATGTGTTGTTACTTAATGTTGTTGTATGATTGATAACAATAATGATTACCCTTGCTCCATGGTTAATTGATGTTAGAATTGATGGATTGATGAATTAGATGATTGTTGATGTTGTTGTTTAGCTTAGTTGTCTAGATTGATTGTGTCTGGTGGGATGTATACACCTCCTTGTTCCTCAGAACAGTCATCATCCCTAAGACCTTAAATGGTCAAAATCGATGGGAACTTGGGCTTGAGTGTTGCTTATGTGTCCTGGAGGTCCTAACCTTGCAGGGTAGGTTTGGCAGGTAGTACCTTATGCCATTTTATGATTATTTTTATAATCCTTAAGTAGAGTTATGTTATCTCATATTATATTGATGTTATCTGATGATTTTACTTAAGAGACAAATTGAGCGATTTATGATTGGTGTTGTGATGTGTCATTATTAAAAGAATGCATTGGTTAAGGGTTGTTGTTTATTATGTTAATGTGTTGATATGTGTATCATTACTCATTGCAATGAAGTGCTAGCTTATGTCGTGCATGTTGTTAATGTGTTAATAGTGTTTCATTAATATGTCGGATGATGTGCCAATGATGTCATTATTAATTGTGATGTTTATTTCCTAAATGAAAAAAAAAATAGATGTTGTACGTTGCTTTTAGTTGTTGTAACAGTGGGGCTATTACATATGGTATCAGATCCGGTTCGACCCGTGACTTGGGATCACTACGAATTCTATTGATTAGATGCTTGATTATAAAAATGTTGCTAATTAAATTGATTTGTATTTTGTGCAGGTAATCATGGTTAGAGGATGTCGCGGAGGAAAACAACGGGGTGCTAAGGGAGGAGACGTGACACCCCCAGTAGCATCCACACCCGAAGGGTCTAACCCCCAGGGAGAAGAACAGGTTTTCAGGAAGGAACAAATAGTTGTGGGTGATGTGCTTAGGATGATGAGTTCCTTTCATAGGATTTCAGAGACACTGATCAGTCATTTGGATAGAGATGAGGCCAGGGCACTAGTACCTGCTGAGGGCCCACTGCGTGCCTCGAATGGTACTGGTAGAATTCACTGTGAACTTGAGAAGGTCAAGTTTCCCAAGTTCTTTGGTGCCCCAGATGGCACAGCTGCCATGGCATGGTTGGAGAATATGGAGATATGCTTTGTACTTTGTGACTATACCTCCAACATGAAAGTCCACATGGTTGTCTTTCAACTAAAAGAGAGCTCTCTTATATGGTGGAAGACACTCCTACCACAATTGAACATGGTCGTCGAAGATGTGTCATGGGAACTATTCGAGGAACGGTTCCAGGAGAGTATCTATCGAAGGAATTCATTGAGCATAGACTCAATGAGTTCAATGCCTTAAGATAGGGCATTCATATGGTTCCCAAGTACAAGGCCCATTTCATGGAGGTGCTTTAGTATGCTCCCCACCTAAATACCGAGAAACTTAAGGTCAACAAGTTCGTGTTCGGCCTTAATGTCAGCATTCCTGAAAAAGTGAGAATTTTGATGCCTCAAACCTTGCACAATGTTGTCCAAAAGGCCCTCATAGAAGAGGAGGATCTCATCAGCAGGGTTCAAAGTAGGAATCTAGCGAGACCAGCAAGACAGGCAAAATCTGGTGCGCAACAACACCAAATACCGGCTAGGCATACACAAGGATATCGAGGCACTCCGAGAGGATCCACATTCACTACACCACGGTGGATGATGCTTCAACAACGGACTCCTTACAAAGGACCACAACACCACCAACAACGTCGACCGCAGCAACAACAGTTTAGGCATGTTCAGCAAAACAAATTAGGGTTCCAGGCCGGTGGACCGTCAACTTCTACTTCAAGTACCAGGAGTACTGGACCAAAGATTGGGTGTTGGACATGTGGAGAGCCATATTACCAGCGTGACTGCCCAGTTGAGAGGGCCAGAGTAGCCGGATCAGTCGGACCCACTACCGTGAGAGATTTGGGAAAGGCCCATTGGATTCATGCAGCAATGAATAACTATTAGGCAGAGCACCAATCTACTATGCTCGAGATGTCAGGTACCATCGTTGACTAGACCCTTATTATTTTGATATATCAAGGTGCTATAGAGAGTTTTATTTCTAGTGCAATGCTAAAAAGAATTAAGGTAAAGGAAACCAAACAAGACATGTTTAGCTTTGTATAAATGGATTTAGGAGCCAAACAAAAGGTTGGAGGGAAGTTTACAGGCTGTAGCCTTAACCTGGGAGATTTTGTCATAAAGGCCAACTTGTATGTCACGATATTAGGGTCTTATAACATCATGATCGGTATGGACTGGTTGGAATCGCATGAGGCGATACTCAACTATAAGACAAAACGGTTGAACTTGGTCAATGATGAGGGATAAAGATGCATGATTGTAGGTAGGAACTGGGGAGTTTCCCTAAGGTTCGTCTCCTCCTTACAGCTATGGAAGAGCATGTGCAAGGGATGCAAGTTATATGTGATCCTTGCGTTAAATGAAAAGGGTGTGGTGGAAGGCCTAGAAAACCTTCCGGTAGTGTGAGAGTTTGCGTATGTCTTCCCAGAGGAGTTACCAAGGTTGCCTCCAAAGAAGGAATTGGAATTTACCATCAAACTAAAACCGGGAACTAAACCGATAGCAAAAACACCTTATTGGATGTCGACCCTAGAGTTACAGGAGTTGAAAATACAACTGAAGGAGTTGTTGGACTTAGGAATTATACGTCCAAGTGTGTCACCACGGGGTGAGCCTGTTATTTTCATACAAAAGAAGGATGGGTTGTGGGGACTCTGCATTGACTACCATCAATTGAACAAGGAAACGATCAAGAACCAATGTCTGTTGCCAAGGATTGATGATATGTTTGATCATATGAAGGGTGCGACAGTGTTTTCAAAGATCGAATTGAGATCAAGGTATCACCAGTTATACGAATCAATGAGGAAGACATTCCTAAGACCGCCTTTAAAACAAGGTCTGGACATTACGATTTTATTGTTTTACCGTTTTGACTGACAAACACCCCAAGGGTATTTATGAGCTTGATGAACGGGGTATTCTGCGAATACTTGGACAAGTTTGTCCAAGTATTCATTGATGATATTTTGATATATTCTCGGACGATGGAGGATAATGATGAACACTTATGCTTGGTACTACAATGTCTACAAGAGAAACATTGTTTGTGAAATTGTCGAAATGCTCATTTTATCAATCGAAGATTCATTTTTTAAGGCATGTCTTCTCTAGCGAAGGAATCACTGTGGATCCCATGAAGGTTGAGGCTATTATGGAATGTCCTGCACTGATGAATGTCCTAGAAGTGTGTAGCTCCATGGGTTTAGCGGGATATTATCGATGGTCCATCGAGGGTTTTTTGAAGATAGCAAATCCGATTACAGAATTGTAGAAGAAGAACAAGAAGTTTGTTTAGACCAAGAAATGCGCAGAAGAATTTCATAGGCTCAAGGATTTATTGACGACAACGTTGATATTAAAATTCCCTGATATGGACAAGAACTTCTTGGTATGCAATGATGCATCAAAGGAAGGCTTAGGTAGAGTCTTGATACAAGACGGTCGAGTGATCACTTATATCTTGAGAAAGTTAAGAAGGCATGAGGAGAACTATGCAACACACTATTTGGAGTTGTTAGCCATTGTGTATGCCTCGAGAGTATGGAGATGCTACCTTATTGGATGAAAATTTGAACTAAAAATGAACCACTGTGGTTTACAACACATTTTTATGCAAATCAACTTGAACACGCGACAAAGGTGTTGCTCAGAATTGCTTAGCGCGTATGATTTCGAGATTACTTACATAAAAGGAACAATGAACAGAGTGGTTGATGCATTGATTTGGAGACCACACATATTTTCGGTGATGCCTCTTCAAATGAATCTACGTGAAAATATTCTAACTTTACAACACGATGATGATTGGTATAAAGAAGTCAAGGAATTTATCGAACAAAGCATAATGATGGTACCAAAATTTGAGGGATTTAATATGGACAACAATGGATTATTGAGATTTAATAATCGAATTTACATACCACCCAACGACGAGTTGAGGAGTTTGATCCTAAACGAGGCTCATATAGCAGTGTACATGGCTCATCCAAGAGTCGCGAAGATGAGGGAAGACCTTAAACCCTTATTTTTTTGGAAGGGAATGAAGGCATACATAGTCAACTACATGGCGAGATGTCTAGAATGTCAGTAGGTGAAGGTTGAACATTGACATCCAACAGGATTACTACAGCCACATGCTATTCCGGAATTGAAATGGGAGGTCATTTTGATGGATTTTATTGTTGGATTGCCATTGATGGCAAGGAGGCATGACTCGATTTTTGTGGTAGTCGACACTTTGATGAAGAGTACTCATTTTATTCTAGTGCATACAACATATCAAGCACCTGACATAGCTATAGTTTTCATCAGCGAGATTGTGAGGTTGCATGGCATGCCTAAGAGGATTATATCCTATCAAGGATCTGTGTTTACAGGACAATTTTGGACAAGTTTCCAAGAGGCCTTGGGAACCCAACTTAACTTTAGTATCGCGTATCACCCAGAAAGAGATGGGAAAATAGAACAAATGAACCAAATCTTGGAGGATATGTTGCGTATGTATGCGATGGACAATTAAAAGAATTGGGAAGAATTCTTTCCACTAGTAGAATTTGCATATAACAACAATTATCAAAGAACCATTAAGATGGCGCCATTCAATTTTCTTTACAGGTGATCATGTCAGACGCCTTTGAGTTGGGATCAGCTTGAGGATAGGGTCCTTGTGGGGCCAGAAGAAATCTAAAAAATGGAAGACCAAATGAAAACCATAAGACATAGGATCAAGGAAGTGCAGGATTGGCAGAAGAGTTACACTGATGCGCATCGTGTCGACCATAGTTATGAAGTTGGCGATCGATTCTTCTTGCGGGTGAAACCGCACAAGATTTCAATTAAGTTTGGAAAGGGTGCTAAACTCTCTCCTAGGTTCATGGGACCCTCGTAGGTTGTGGAAAGGAAGGGGTCCATGGCCTATCGACTAGCCTTGCCTAATTCTTTGAGGCGTATGCATGATGTTTTTCACGTATTTGTTTTGAGACGTTATGTTAGCGATCCTACACATCTGATTGACATGAGTTCCTTGAAGGTATCGGATGAGGGTGCACTCACGGTGGAGCCAATCTTCATTCTGGACCATCACATTCGACAGCTATGATGTCGAACAGTAGATCAGGTCAAGGTCCAGTGGGACAAATATAGTCCGCACTCGACGACATAGGAGGACGCATATGATATACATCAACGGTTTCCATTTTTGTTTGATAATTAGACATATAGATATTGTGAGATACTTTATTTTGGAACTTATATACTATGAAACTTCGGGACAAGGTTTAAAACAAGAGAGGGTGTATGTAACATCCCGCTCTTGTGCACACTGATTGGACTTATTCTTTGAGGAAACTTGTGTGCAAGTGATCTGGTTCATTATATGATTGATTGTTTTGGTTATGGCTTATAATGATGTTGTGGATCTGATGATATGTTACTTTGTGATATTTATATCGACAGGTGCTATTGACTAGTTTTTCCTTAGTGTGTAGTACTATGGACGTTTGAGGATGTCGATGGCATCGATGGATCTCCTTGGACTCTGGATCGAGTCAGGGATTGGACTTTTATGTTTTGAATGTTTTAGATATTACATATGTGACATATGACTAGATATTATGATGTGGATTGTTATCGCTGACACATTTTTTTAATGGATGCAGGCTGATGATAGCTTGCTAACCAAACTCACATTAGGAGTAAAGGGGTCACGCATGAAAACTAGAGATATTGAGGGAGAGGTGTGGAAGAAGCCCTACCACATCCTACTAGCACTTCCGTCGTGGCTCTAACTATAGGTTAACGATTGCCCAGTTTGAGATATCCACGATGTCGTGAGGGAAGAATGTGATAGTCACTCACAATGTTTCTAAGGGGTGCGCAATAAGGCATGGTCCTTACTCCTTAAAGGCCCTTAGCCTCCCACAAGGTCACCTGATGGAGTATTGACTCCAGGGGTTTGACATCTATTAAAATCAGTCAAAAGGTGAGTGGCACCCTTGGAGCATGTAGTGTGTCTTGAAGGGCACATCGCATAAATAAAACATGAATCCGAGCAAGTGGCACCCTTGAAGCACGTAATGTGTCTTGAAGGGAATGTCATGATTTTAACACTTGTAATTTATTGAGCTTAGTACCTAGAAAACTATGTCACCTTAGGACTTGGTCAGCCATAAAATGAATGTTGTGTAAGTAAATATTAATAATCATAATTTCCCTTAAAAAAAATTGCCGAGCCTAGTGAATTTAAAAGCCTAGGTCTAAGTAGGCCTTTTGAACAAAAAACAACTAAAAGGGCATTTACCCAAGGGGGGGATGAAGAAAATTCAAAACATAAATAATTAAATTAAAATTTTAATGAAGGATTAAATAATTAAAAAAAAAAAGTAATTTGTTGTTTGTGTGTAAACTTGCTAATTCTGAAACTTAAAGAAAAGGGGAAATTGAAAGAAAAAGGGGAATGTTGAACATAATAGGGAATCTAGCCTAGGGAACTTTCAAATTTCAAACTCAGCTAAGCTATAAGTAAGGAGTCAATCAATAAAAGGAATGTAAGGGAATAAAGGGATGTCAAGGAGCATTTTTAGGAATGCTTTTAGGTGGGTGAGGGAAATAGGCAAATTAAATTAATTAATTAATTGAGTTTCTGGTGCAACTAAGGGATCGAGTGACATGTGTATGAGGGAGGTTTATACTAATTAAATGTTAATAAACAAAATTTAGTGAGGGTTTGGCAACTAATCACTAAGAAAAATCTATAAAAAGGATGGCAGAGGAGGAGAATGCATCACGTCTAGTATGCGTAAGGTTATGCTGTCAGATTGCAATCTTGACTGGATTTTTCTTGTGGGAGCTGGGATACCCAACTCGGATAATGAGTGGTAGCTCCACCTTGTGAGGCGATATGGGAGCTAGTTTATTCTCTGGTAGTGTGTGTGGCCCATTTGTGGATCAATGGGCTTAGGGGGGAGAAGAGTACCCCTAGCGTTGGTTGGGAGGTACCGGTAAGGTCTCAGCGATTAGCAAGCAGGAGAGAGGAGGATCACCAGCAACCAAAGGACATCAACAAGCTAGCGTTGGTTACGATACTCATGGTTAAATTTGAATTGTAATAGTTTAATTTTGTTTATGGATTTAATTGTTGTAGTGATTGTATGGTTCTCCTTTATCCTTGCTCAATGAATTAGTTTTTCATCTCCTAGGTGATTTAAATTTTTATGCTCAGTAATTGTTTTTGCCTCTGTGTTTCCACTTCCTTGGCATTTTACCTTAGCGCTTTTACATAGGACAATGAAGTACAATCACCTGTTTTTTTTGTGATGACTAGAATTTTTTTGGATCGAGTCTGGGTAACCTTCCTAGATCGCGCTTGAACATGTCCTTACACTTGCTTTACAATGGCATCCTCAGCATTGATGGTTTTATAACTCTGTGGTTCCCTTTTATAATCAACCCTTTCCAAGCACAAAAACGACTTACTCTGCATTTCTCTACCAGATTTAGCTCTGCTTGTTTATCCATTAATCTCTGCGATCCCAGACTTACAAAAAAAAATTATAATCAACTTCTCAGTGATTCCTTTTACTTGTATGCACAGTGATTTTCTCACTCCAAACTCTGCGTTTTTAAGGCCTTCAACTAGCTTGATAACCATTCTAATTTCATGGTGTGTCCACCCATAAAACCCTTTACGTTGTGCTTACAATTTCTCCCAGCCATCTTGAAACTCTTGCGCTCCATCTCGGGGATAACCCTTTGTGTTGTGCTTAGGTTAAAAATAACCACAAGTTATGCTTTGCCGCAAATTGATTCTGGAAGGCAGGTCAAGGGTTTCACTGCATTGTATTTGTTTCTTGCACGTTCTCCCATCCCGGGAAGCTCCGGACGGAGTGCTCTCAAACCTCTGCCTTATCGTTTTCTTTTATCCAGTGAGTTGTCTTTGGTGTGTCTTTGAATATCCTTGGCGAATTGAATGGTGTATCTTCCATTTTTTCCTGAACGAATTTGATTGGTTTATCTTTGAATTTACCTCGTGGATTTCGTAGCCTCTTCCTGTTGTTCCTTGGCGCGTGTTGTAACACCATGTTTCCCCTAGTCTGTAAAAATAACTATACTGGCCAAGTATTGTGGAAAACTAAAAAATGTGAATGTGTAATGTGAATAGACCTTGTGAAAAAGGTCGATGAATGTGAATAATATTATGAATATATATTACAGGACTACTGAGAGGGGAATATGATGAAAAAGAGACCACGATGGCTGGATAAAGGTGGTGGAAGGCACCTGGAATGGTGGCGATAACTTCCACCAAAAACCAATACCGTATTTGGTCTTCACTGGCCCGGAGAACCAAGAGTGGCTCGCTGGCCCTAAATTAATTACTTGCAGGTTGGTAGGTGGATGGATCCTCATGCGTAATGAGGGATGGGGGTAAAACCGTGTTAGAAAAACAGGACCCCGGAGCAATAAAATAAAACAAATGCGGAAACAAAACACAAAAGATACATAATACAAGAGAGACACAGATTTAGATGGTTCACCCAGTGTGGGCTATGTCCACCAGAGAAATTTCCAGGTCCTTTCTTTATTATTATCCATCAAAATGAAGGGATACAACCTACAGCAAAACCCATTGTAACTTCCTCTTATTTCTCTCACATTCTCAACTCTCAGAATACAATACTCACCAACCTACATAGCCGCAATACATTTCCCTCATAAAAGAGGGTTGCCTTCTAGGGAAAAAAACCCTAACATAATCTCTATCATTAGATCTGCGACCTTATAATGAACGGTCCAGATTTACCATGAAATTACAATATACTTTTACAAGGCAATTTTTCCTTTGGGGGCTTCACCCCCGAACCCCTGCTTCCCCCAGACCCCCCAGCTAGGGGGATAGCCCCCCTGGACCCCGCAGAAGGGGTACCCCCCGTCTGCACTCCCCTGCGTGGAAGAGTGTACATACTTCTGGGGTGTAAATACTTCATGGGGTATAAACACGGCTGAAAGTAAAAGACCTCTAAATCAGGAAGATAATCAGGCTCCACGACCAACAAACCGCCCATCCATGGGGTCCTGACACCTGACCACCACGAGGGAGATCGTGCCACACGCAACCTCGACGGAAAGGAAAAAGGCAGGAGGAGTGTGCGATCATGGGCAGACGCGAGGGAGGAAGAACTCTGGAAAAATATGTAGAGTGAGTGATAGTGGAGAATAAGGAGAGTAACCTTTGTTCTCAGTCACTGGCAGATAGAGACACAGTCTCGCAGTATCATGGTGTCAACTCAGGGGTGGCTAGTGGTAAATCTGTTGGGAGTCACTGAGCCTACGGTTGGGTGGAAACGAGCACCCCTCTCAGCAGTTGCATCACCTCTGGTGTTTTCCTGATAAGTGTTTTGTCTCTGGCATCTTGATATATATATATATATATATATATATATATTCTAACATTTATGCTCATAAGCTGTGAAATTGTGAATGATTTCAGTGCAAGAATGTTTGTATGGTGTTTTGATCAGTATTGGTAGTTGCATGTTTATAATGGAAAGACTACGTATGGCTTATGTTTTCATAAATTGCTATTTATATGCATACCGATCTAATTCAGACTTCACGTCTGGTTCTCGAGAGAGAGATACCCTTATCTACCTCAAATAGTACCCTGGGTAAACCTCCCCATAGAGATACCCTCCTTGAAAATCCCATCAATAACCTGGAAAGAGGATGTGAAGGCACAAGGCCTTAGTAACCCTGCATGAGGAGGAACGATCCTCTTGAAATCCTGAGATGGCTATGTAGGGATAAGTATCATTTGACGGGCGAGATCTTGTCGAAAGATCTACGGTCATTCATGGTTGTTAGATTGGAAGGAGAAGAGGGGGCATTAAATGCCTCAACCCCTTTCCTTTGTTTTCACGAGTAGCGTTAAAGGCATAGCTCAGGAGAGGTAGTGTAGTTATGCACAAGCTCCCTGTAAAGAAAGTAGAGACCGAGACCCACTCAAGTCCTAGACTTGATGAAGGAGAGAAATAGATGTGTTGAAGACTCCTTTAAGAGTCAAACCCAGGAGAAAGAGTACAAATCTCCCAAGTCCCTCATAGTTGACGAAGCTCAGGACAGATAGCCCCTGGTCAGATGCACAGACCCTGTAGGAACTCACAGAGGTCGAGGAAATCTTTCACATCTTCAGAGTAGAGAAGCCCAGGAGGGATAGTGCCATTTTTTGCACAGAGCGATAGTTGCAAAGGTCGCAGAGGACAAGCAAAGGATGAAACCTTTGATACTTAAGAAATCTTCCAAGGAGAATAAAGAGAATTTCATGCTCAAAGAAGAGCTACAACTGTCGTTAGATTAGCTGGAGCGAAATAGATCTAGGTCATCAAAAAGGTACAACCAGACGTGCACAGAGGAGAGAAGAAATGGATGACATAGATACTTTGAGATAGAAGAGGCGAATAGTCGATAACCATTGGATCTTGCATAGTTTCAAGGTGGTTAGGGTTGGGTGCTTCAACACACGAAGTTGCGAGAAGTGTGAAAATGAAGTCAAACCATCACTGACTTTCGTGTCTCAGAGGTTCGTGAGATAGGAGCACGAAGGCTCGACGCCCCAACTTGCAAGGTTGCGAGTTGCGAGAAGTGCGAAAAGGAAGTCAAACCATCACTGACTTTCACATATCGGAGGTTCGCGAGATAGGAGCACGAAGGCTCGACTCCCCAACTCGTGAGGTTGTGAGTTGTGAGAAGTGCGAAAAGGAGGTCAAAGCATCGTTGACTTTCACGTCTCAGAGGTTCGCGAGATAGGAGCACAAAGGCTCGACACCCCAAATCGCGAGGTTGAGATTTGTGAGAAGTGTGAAAAGGAAGTCAAACCATCGCTGACTTTTGCATCTCGGAGGTTTGCGAGATAGGAATACGAAGGCTCAACGCCCCAACTCGCGAGGTTGCGAGTTGCGAGAAGTGCGAAAAGGAAGTCAAACCATCGTTGAATTTCGCGTCTTGGAGGTTTGCGAGATAGGAGCATGAAGGCTCGACGCCCCAACTCGTGAGGTTGCAAGTTGTCAGAAGTGTGAAAAGGAAGTCAAACCATCGCTAACTTTTGTGTCTCGGAGGTTCACGAGATAGGAGCACGAAGGCTTGACACCCCAACATGCAAGGTTGCAAGTTGCGAGAAGTGAAAAAAGGAAGTCAAACCATCACTGATTTTCATGTCTCGGAGGTTCAAAAGATAGGAGCATGAAGGCTCGATGCCCCAACTCGCGAGGTTGCGAGTTACGAGAAGTGAGAAAAGGAAGTCAAACCATCGCTGACTTTCGCGTCTCAGAAGTTTGTGAGATAGGAGCACGAAGGCTCGACACCCCGACTCGCGAGGTTGCGAGTCACATGAAGAGAGAAAGGATGCCATATTGGTTAGGCCTGTGGCCATAACTGTCGATCAGATGAGTGCAGTTAAGGGATGGCAAGGTCTGTATCAGGCCCCACAGGGTCTCAAGGAATTATATTCTTCGGAGAAAAGAAGAGAAGGGGTGAAAAGTTTTATTATGCCATAGTGGGTGCATTACAAATTGGTATCAGAGCATGGTTACAGCACTTGGCCTGTTTGGGCTCATGAACGAGTTGCGCAGAAGATCCATTCAGAACACTCCTAAGAGGAGTAACCCTCTATCTTAAACCCTTTTATATTCAAAGGATCAAACTTTGAAAATAAGAACCCAACTATGTATGCATGTGAAAGAATTATGAATTTTTGTGTGGGTTATAAGAATGTATCTAACTATTGACTAACAACTAGTGTTTGTCTTTTGCACCCAAGCGGGCGATCATCTGCGGGAATTTACAGATGCAGAGAATGGTGACTCATCAAGAGGTGGGAGAGGGCTCCCACAATAGAGAAGAAGAGTCTGACGAAAGAAGGGCAATAGGGACCCCTCCAGATCTAGCTGAGACTGTGAGGAGTCTCATGGTCAAGTTGCAAAGCTGCAAGGCCGACAATGAAAGGATGATTAAAGAACAATAAAAGCAGACATAAATTAATGCAATTTTACTGCAGAGTTTATCCGATCTACAAAGACAAATGCAGCATGAACCTGAAACTCAGAAACATGGTCATGTCAGTGGCCACACTGAGAGGAGCACCTCGAAAAAGGTTGACCCCAGAGGTAAGGGACCAGTGCCGAGTGATTCCTCTGAGAAGGAAGCTGGCGATTTAGAAGACTCTTCCAGCAGCAAAACCAGTTCCTCTTCTCGAAGAAAAAAGAAGAAGAAAAAGTCTTCCAAGGGTCATAAATTTGAGGAGTTCAGAAAGGCCAAACCACCCTCCTTCGATGGTGAGATAAAGAAGGGAGAGGAAGCAGAGGCCTGGCTGCTTGGAATAAAGAAATATTTTAGAGTCAATGATTTTTCAGAAAATTTGAAGGCCCGAGTAGCCACCTTTAATCTGAATGGAAAGGCTTCCATTTGGTGGGAAGATCTTAAGAATGTGAAAGGGGTTCGTGAAGAGGATCTGTCCTGGAAACAGTTTGAGAAATACTTCTGGAAGAAGTATTTGTCGGAAAAATATTTCAACGAGAAGACAAAAGAGTTTTATGGACTCAAACTGGGGAAACTCACTATAGAGGAATATGTCAACAAATTCCTCGACTTGTTGAGATATGTTCCTTATATAAAAGCAGAAAAGGCAAAGGTGCAACACTTCATCAGTGGGCTACCCAAGGACTACTGGAACAGAATTGAATTTGATGAGCCAAAGACCCTAGAAGGCACTATTCGAAAGGCAACATATTGTCAGGAACAGTATGGACATCAAGCAGAACCTCGTGAAGGATGGAAACCAAATAATAGTTCAAGGTTTCAGAAAAAGGGGATTAAATGCCCAAGATTTAAGAACTATAAGAAGAACCCAAGAATGAACTTTCCAGCCCGGAGTGTACTCCAGCAGAACTTTCCCTCATCGGGCGGAAGTAAAATTTATGGACCTATACCAGTAAAGACTGATAACCCAAAGAGAGAACCTTTGAAATGTTGGGGTTGTGAAGAAGAACATCTCCTGAGAGACTGTCCACACTAACAACAGAATAGTCGGAGGATTTATAACATCCAGGAAGCTACTACAGTCAATGATGTGGCCAGGAGTGTGTCGCAGATTTATGCAGCTTTGGATAATAACCAAGCTGACCATCAAGCTTCAGTGGTGGAGATAGAAGGTATGATATCCAACCATCTAGTGTCTATTTTGATTGACCCTGGTTCAAATTTGAGTTATATAGCCCCTAAAGCTATTGATAAGTGTAAACTATAGCCACAAAAACAAACCAAGCCATGGTTGGTATAGTTAGCCACTGGCACCAAAAGAAGGGTAGCAGAGGTCATACCAGCCTGCCAATTGATGTTGGGTGAATTTCCCACCCAGGCAACCCTTAACGTATTACCCCTCAGATCGTACAATCTATTGATTGGTATGGACTGGCTAGCCGCCCATAAAGCCATATTGGACTATTACCATAAAACCTTAGAATGTGTGAGCAAAGAAGGAAAAAGGATGACCCTTCAAGGGATCCAAAAACCTGTCTCGGTGAGACAAATATCAGCTCTACAAATGAGAAAGTATTGCCGAAAGGGATGTCCCCTATATGCAATACAGGTGTCGGAAACCATAGAAGGTGACAAACCCAGCCTCGAAGATCATCCCACCTTGAAAGAATATAGAGATGTGTTTCTGGAAGAGGTACTGGGTCTACCTCCGAGAAGAGACATAGACTTCTCGATAGAACTCGCACCGGGAGCGGTGTCGGTGTCTAGGACACCCTACTGGATGAGCACACCCGAGTTAGTTGAACTCAAATTACAATTAAAATAAATGATGGATAAGGGTTATATTTGACCCAGCGTGTCTCCATGGGGAGCGTCGGTCCTGTTTGTGAAAAAGAAGGACTTCACCCTTAGACTATGTATAGATTATAGACAACTCAATAAGGTAACCATAAAGAATAAGTACCCCTTGCCCAGGATCGATGATTTGTTCGATCAATTGGGAGGCGTGTTTATTTTCTCAAAGATCAACTTGAGATCGGGATACCATCAAGTCCGAATCAAGGGTGAAGACATCCATAAAACTGCCTTCCGGATGAGGTATGGTCACTATGAGTTCGTGGTAGTGCCATTTGGGTTGACCAATGCCCCTGCCACTTTCATGTGCTTGATGAACTATGTACTCAATAAATTTCTAGATAAATTTGTGCTAGTTTTTATTGATGATATATTATTTTACTCTAAGAATAGAGAAGACCATGAAGAACATCTTAGGCTTGTGCTGTAAATACTCAGAGAGCATCAACTCTATGCTAAATTCAGCAAATGTGACTTCTTCCAGAAGCAAATACATTACTTGGGTTATGTTTTGTCTGAAGAAGGGGTAGCAATGGACCCTGACAAAATCAGGTCTATCATGGAATGGCCTACCCCAAGGGATGTTTTGGATATCAGGTCCTTTATGGGATTAGCAGGATATTACATGATATTTATAGAAGGATTCTTCAAGATTGGTTGTCCAATCACTGCCCTCCAGAAGAAGGGGACAAAATTCATGTGGACGCAGAAATGTGAAGAAAGATTTCAAACACTGAAACATCTACTGACCCATGCACCCGTGTTGAAAATTTTCGACCCAAAAGATGACTTCCTTGTGTGCACAGATGCCTGTAAGGAAGGGCTCGAAGGAGTCCTTATGTAGAAAGGAAGTGTGATCTGCTATGAATCTCAAAAATTGAATGAGCATGAAGTCAACTATGTGACCCATGATCTAGAACTGGATGCCATAGTGCATGCCTTGAAAATGTGGAGGCATTACCTCCTGGGAAGAAAATTTGTACTTATGACAGATCACTATGGATTGCAATACCTGTTTGATCAACCAAAGCTCAACGCTAGATAGGCTAGATGGATGACCCTCCTTAGTGAACTTGATTTTGAAATCAAACACATTAAAGGAAAAGCAAATAGGGTTGTCGATGCCCTTAGCAGAAGCATGAAAACAATTCACCTGGAAACAATGAGCACCTGCGAGATAGATGTCAAGGAAAGAATTAGAAATGCACAAGAAATAGATCCCTTCGTTCAGACCGTGACCATGTACCTACAGCAAGAACCTCTTGGTGTAAAATATGAAGACTATCAGATGACTGAAGGAGGTCTTCTCACTTACAGAAACAAATTTTATATTCCAAAATGTGACGACTTGAAGAGGTTCATTATGGATGAACTACATAAAAGACCCTGCTCGGGTCATCCAGGATACCAGAAAATGGTCACTGCCACCAGGAAACAATTTTATTGGCCTGGATTGGAGAAAGACATAGCCGAGTACCTAGCCAAATGCATAGAGTGGCAATAGGTTAAAGCAGAACATCGACACCCAATAGGTTTATTGCAAACTTTACCAATCCAGAATGGAAATGGGAAACCATCTCCATGGATTTCATCACTGGATTACCAACCTCAACCAAACAAAATGATGCCATTATGGTGGTGGTGGATAAATTGAGCAAGTTTTCTCACTTCATCCCCGTCAAGTCAACCTGCAAGGAAATCGATATCGCCCAGGTATTCATGAAAGAGATATTCAGACTACATGGTATGCCGAAAGAGATCGTGTCTGACAGAGACACGAAATTTACTTCCAACTTTTGGAAATCACTGATGGCTGGTTTAGAGACCAAGTTGTTGTTTATCACCGCCTATCACCCTCAAACCGATGAACAGACAGAAAGAGTGAATCAAATATTAGAAGACATGTTAAGGATGCATGTAATGCATCGACCTAAGAAATGGGAATACTACTTGCCACTGGTAGAATTCGCCTACAACAACAGCTACCAAGCATCCCTAGAGATGAGTCCCTTCGAGGTCCTCTATGGTAGGTCGTGTAATACTCCAGTCAGCTAGAGTAATCTCGTAAACAGGATATCTTTTGGACCCGACATGTTAAAAGAAATGAAACAACAAGTGACTCAAATAAAAAAAAATCTGAAGGTCGCTCAAAACCGACAGAAAAGTTATGCTGACCAAAAGAGAACTCCAAGAGAGTTCAAAACGGGAGACCATGTATATCTCAGAGTTAGGCCCAGGAAGAGTTCCCTGAAAATGGAAGCTTGTGCCAATTTATCTCCTTGGTATTGTGGACCCTTTGAGGTTCTATATAGAGTGGGACCTATAGCCTATCGGCTAGCACTTCCTCCCACAGTCAAAGAACATAATGTTTTCCATGTTTCATTATTGAAGGAATATGTACATGATGCCAATTATATAATTGATTGGTCTGTGATTCAGGTGGAATCGGAGGGAGAATTTCTACCAGAACCCCAATGCATACTGGACAGAAAGGAAACCCCACTCTGGAACCAAACCATTGCACAAGTCAAGGTGCAGTGGAAACATTTTGGCCCAGATGAGGCTACATGGGAAATGGAGGATGCCATGAAACATGAATATCTGATTTTGTTTGCATCTGTACATGTAGGTCATGTTGATAGATAGAACATCAAGGAATATTTTCCTTTAAGGGGGAGGGAATTTTAACACCCTGTTTCCCCCAGTCTGTAAAAATAACTATACTGGCCAAGTATTGTGGCAAACTCAAAAATGTGAATGTGTAATGTGAATACACCTTGTGAAAAAGGTCGATGAATGTGAATAATATTATGAATATATATGGTAGGACTGTTGAGAGGGGAATATGATGAAAAAGAGACCATGATGGCTAGATAAAGGTGGTGGAAGACACCTGGAATGGTGGCATTAACTTCCACCGAAAACAAATAACGTATTTGGTCTTCACTGGCCCGGAGAACCATGATCGGCTCGCTGGCCCAAAATTAATTACTCGCAGGTTGGTAGGTGGATGGATCCTCATGTGTAATGAGGGATGGGGGTAAGACCACCCATCCATTGGGGTCCTGACACCTGACCACCACGAGGGAGATCGTGCCACACGAAACCTCGTCGGAAAGGAAAAAGGCAGGAGGAGTGTGCGATCACGGGCAGACGCGAGGGAGGAAGAACTTTGGAAAAATATGCAGAGTGAGTGATATCGGAGAAGAAGGAGAGTAACCTTTGTTCTCAGCCACTGGAAAA
>ML818194.1:27488-43519 GCA_009831015.1 Picea engelmannii
ATATATATATATATATATATATATTCTAACATTTATGCTCATAAGCTGTGAAATTGTGAATGATTTCAGTGCAAGAATGTCTGTATGGTGTTTTGATCAGTACTGGTAGTTGCATGTTTATAATGGAAAGACTATGTATGGCTTATGTTTTCATAAATCGCTATTTATATGCATACTGATCTAATTTAGACTTCACGTCTGGTTCTCAAGAGAGATACCCTTATCTACCTCGGATAGTACCCTGGGTAAAGATCCCCATAGAGATACCCTCCTTGAAAATCCCATCAATAAACTGGAAAGAGGATGTGAAGGCGCAAGGCCTTAGTAACCCTGCACGAGGAGGAACGATCCTCTTGAAATCCCAAGATGGATGTGTAGGGATAAGTATCATTTGACGGGTGAGATCCTGTCAGAATATCTACGATCATTCATGGCCGTTATATTGGAAGGAGAAGAGGGGGCGTTAAATGCCCCAACCTCTTTCCTTTGTTTTCATGAGTAGCATTAAAGACATATCTCAGGAGAGGTAGTGGAGTTATGCACAGGCTCCCTGTAAAGCAAGTAGAGACCGAGACCGACTCAAGTCCTAGACTTCATGAAGGAGAGCAATAGATGTGTTGAAGACTCCTTTAAGAGTCAAACCCAAGAGAAAGAGCGCAAAGCTCCCAAGTCCCTCATAGTTGACGAAGCTCGGGACAGATAGCACCTGGTTAGATGCACAGACCCTGTAGGAATTCACATAGGTCGAGGAAATCTTTCACAGCTTCAGAGTAGAGAAGCCCAGGAGGGATAGTGTTGTTTTGTGCACGGAGCCATAGATGTGAAGGTCGCAGAGGAGAAGCAAAGGCTGAAACCTTTGATACTTAAGAAATCTTCCGAGGAGAAGAAAGAGAAGTGCATGCTCAAGGAAGAGCGACAACTGCCGTTAGATTAGCTGGAGAAAAATAGATCTGGGTCATCGAAAAGGTACGTCTAGATGTGCACAGAAGAGAGAAGAAACGGACGGCAGAGACACTTCAAGATAGAAGAGGCAAACAACCGATAACCGTTGGATCTTGCAGAGTTGCAAGGCAGTTAGGGTTGGGTGCTTCAACCCACGAAGTTGCAAGAAGTGCGAAAAGGAAGTCAAACCATCGCTGACTTTCACGTCTTAGAGGTTCGCGAGATAGAAGCACGAAGGCTCAACACCCCAACTCACGAGGTTGCGAGTTGCGAGAAGTGCGAAAAGGAAGTCAAACCATTGCTGACTTTTGCGTCTCGAAGGTTCGCCAGATAGGAGCACGAAGGCTTGACGCCCCAACTCATGAGGTTGCAAGCTGCTAGAAGTGCGAAAAGGAAGTCAAACCATCGCTGACTTTTTCATCTCGGAGGTTCATAGGATAGGAGCACGAAGGCTCGACGCCCCAACTCGTGATGTTGCGAGTTGCGAGAAGTGCGAAAAGGAAGTCAAACCATCGCTGACTTTCCTGTTTCAGAGTTTCACGAGATAGGAGCATGAAGGATCGATGCCCCAACTCGTGAGGTTGCGAGTTGCAAGAAGTGCGAAAAGGAAGTCAAACCATCACTGACTTTCACGTCTCGGAGGTTCGCGAGATACGAGCACGAAGGCTCGATGCCCCAACTCGCGATGTTGCGAGTTGTGAGAAGTGCGAAAAAGAATTCAAGCCATCGCTGACTTTCGCATCTCGGAGGTTCATGAGATAGGAGTACGAAGGCTCGACACCCCAACTCGTGAGGTTGCGAGTTGTGAGAAGTGCAAAAAGTAAGTCAAACCATCACTGACTTTCGCATCTCAGAGGTTCGCAAGATAGGAGCATGAAGGCTCGATGCCCCAACTCGTGAGGTTGCGAGTTGCAAGAAGTGAGAAAAGGAAGTCAAACCATCATTGACTTTCGCATCTTGGATGTTCACGAGATAGGAGCACGAAGGCTCGACGCCCCGACTTGCGAGGTTGTGAGTCACGCGAAGAGAGAAAGGACACCATACTGGTTAGGCATGTGGCCATAACCGTCGATCAGATGAGTGTGGTTAAGGGATGGAAGGGTCTGTATCAGGCCCCATAGGGACTCGGGGAATTCTATTCTTCCGAGAAAAGAAGAGAAGGGGCGAAAAGTTTTATTATGCCATAGTGGGTGCGTTACACGTGCACTAGCGATTTTGGGGGGCGTAAATCCTGGCATCCCTCTCGATTTATGCCATTTTATTTTAGGAACAGGTTTGGGTAGTGACTATTGATTTATATTTTAACCGGTGGTTGGTTGAGATCAAGGTGATTCATTTTCATTGAATTTAGATAAAGGATTTGGCAGCTAGTTTAATTTTTTTTACAATAATTTTTACAACAGACCCTAAGTTAAACTCACTATATACCCCTCTGCTAGCATTCAACTGTGCTTATTGTCGACTTGCTTTGGAACCTGTTATCACTCTGTAATTTGCCCAAGGTTGTGGAGGTAGTCACAAAGGCAACATCAAAACCGCTTTCAGTAAGGGATCTAGCCCTCCAAAACTCAGAGAGGGATCTCTCTGTCAAATTTAGATTTGTTTGGAATAGGATATTAGGCTATTTATTTAGAGCATGGGTTTGTTTATGGATTTTTGAATTGGTTTGGTTGAGACATAAAAAAGGACCATTGGGAAAAATGGAGTCAAAGATTAAAGACGATTTGATGAATAAATAACAGAGACATATGTAACCAGGCAAGATAGTCACATCAGTCGATTCTTATAATTTGTGAGATGGAGAGAGGAAAATATCAGGGGTCATATCAAATGCAGAGCAGAGCTTATCCGAACTCTGCATTCAATCTTCAGAAGAAAATATAAACATTGTTTTTAAGCCAGATCAGGGTGTCCAAGACAAATCCTGAGCATGCTCTTCTTATAAGCAATGAGAGAAGAAAAAAAAATATGAGAAACCAGAGAATGAAAATTCACATCAAGAAAAATTAACCATAGAAAGATGACACAAGAATCTGGAAATAAAGTGTCTTTGTCTTCATCCATTACAGTCGCTTACAACCTTTGAACATTTTACAGTAGGTCATGACATTTCCATGCCATTTTTCCATTCAGGTCCCCCCAAGTTGAACCCATCAACATTTACATTACAAAAATTTATAGAAAATATTTTCCCTAGGCTCAGGAGGTCGACTTCAACCACCTTGGCCAAAAATAGGAATTAAATTCCCTAAAATTTTTGAATTGTCCGCCATGAAAAACGAGTCGAATTTCTGTAACAAAAGGGGTGCACTTAGACATCATTTTATCCTCAATGGTGACACCTGTGCACAATTTGGAGGAGGTTATGGTATATGAACATGTTCTAGACCAAAAAAACCTTTGATTTCTCCAAATTTGTCTCCATCTTGCCGAAACAGCTCCCGCAAAATCAGGATTGAAACAGGAAAAATTGGAAATCTGAAAAGTGAGGCTGAAAGATAGCTTATATTATTCCAAATGGTGTGCTTGTGAAACAAATGAGAGAGGTTTTTTTTCTTCATCCCTTTACAGAGAAAAACCTTTCTCGTTTTTTCAAAATTCGTTTTCATTTTCCCAGAATCCTTCCCGGAAAAGGACGTGTTGAACAGGGAAAAAACATTTTTTGAAAATTTTGGGAGGGTGGTTTTGGTCGAACCCCCCGTGAAGTGGTAAGAGGTATTGGGAGGTGGGGTCTGACTTCACCTTGAGGTGACACCTGTCCTGGGTGGTTTTGGATATCGAACCCCCCCTCTCGTTAAAGTTCGGATGGCAAGGGGGGGTCCAATATGATTAATGGACATTGATTTGGGGATCTGATGTGATGTGAGGTACATTTTTGTTTCTTGCTTTAATTTTCATTATTTTGTATTATGTTTTTTTAATTTTGTTTTGTTTATACATTTTTTTTATTATTTTCTTTTTGTTTTATATGTTTTRTATGTTTTKTTGTTTTTTTTTTGTTATTTATTATATTGTAATATTTTAATTAATTTAAATTCTAAATTGTTTATTTATATATGTTTTTTATGAAATATWTTTATATTGTTTTATATTTTTTTATTTCTAATTGTTTTTAATGTGTGATTAATTAAGCACTAACCTAAGTATTAACAACTAACTTAATTATTAATTAATTAATAACTAGTTTAATATATTTTAATTAAACTAACTATAATAAATTTTATTGCTTAACATTATTAATCTATTGTTCTTTTTAGCCTAAGTTTGTTTATGCAGGGATGAGTGGCAGGTGAGAGGTAGTCAATGGGACAAATGGGAAAAGGGAGTGAGTGGCACAGAGGTGGATGAAGGATGCAGCAGGGTGATGAAGGATCGAGCGAAAATACATAGAGGGGAAAATGGAATCAATCAAGCCAGATGTTGTCATCATGGGAGCAACACCAAATAAGAAACTGAAGAGTCAGGTTACCTATGATTATAGGATCCCAACTGAACCTTTCCGTCATTTTATCTTGTCATCAACTTAACACGAAATTATAGTGTTCTACTTGATGATGTTCCCTCCTCTATTAAGTGTTGGCTATTCTTGAAAGTCGAGTTGGTGCACTGGGTGTAAGGAGAATCGACCCTCTCATCACTCTTGAATGGAACCCCAAATCTCAGCTAAATTATGGTTAGTCTCTTGGGTGTGTATTAATGATATGGTAATTACAGTCAGTCCCATGATTAAATGTAACTATTGTGTATTTTATATAGAATGTAATTTATGGTAATTACAGTCAATCCCATAATTAAATGTAACTACTGTGTATTTGTACAGAATGTAATTTTCTAGTAATTACAGTCAGATCCTTAATTAAATGTAACTAATGTGTATTTTATATCAAATGTGATTTCTGGAAATTACAACGAGTCCCATAATTAAATGTAACTATTGTGTATTTGTATAGAATGTAATTTTCTGGTAATTACAGCCAGATCCTTAATTCAATGTAACTACTGTGTATTTTTAAGTATAATGTAAATTTCGGTAATCACAGTCAATTCCGTAATTATAATATAAAATTACTGTGTATTTTAATTATAATGGAAAATTTGGTATTTGTAATGAGTTCCATAAATATAATGTAACTACAGTGTATTTAATGTTGGTTGATTTCAAAATTTCATGAATAGATTAGTGATTGCAATTCAGTGAGTACATGCACAAATATAATGTAGTGGATGGTCTGGAACTTTTGTACAAGTCACTTATAACCGTTGTGGGTGTATCAGACCTTATAACAAGATTATTAAATTACTTACAATGTGTTACTGTTGTTTTGGACCTTGTAGTAGTGATGGGTCTGGCCTTCAGACCCCTTGCATAATGGATATTATGTCTGAAAATAGTTTAAGATTGATTCCTTAGCGCCTTGTAAGCAATTTAAACTATGTTCAATTATGGTTGATTCCCTTGCGCCTTGGAGTAAAATGGCTTGGCCACTCATGCGCAATCGAGAACAAGGACACATGATTCACTTAGAATTCAGTTATTCTTGTGCGCATGAAATTTAACGAATAGAATGATAGTTTCATATGTTAGTTTTCTTTATTTAATTATTGGATAAGATTATATTTCTCTACTTGTGCGCATTGAAGGAAAATATAATGATTAGTCAATGCTTACTTACTTATGTTGCACCTTGGACTTAATGCGATTGTGATCGGTTGGGTAATTAGATTTCTTGCGCCATGTAGATAAAATGATTGATTTGTATCTGTTCTAATGCGCCAACAAATATTAATAATGCTTGATTGATTTAGAACTAGATTACTAATGTGTCGTTACTTAATGTTGTTGTATGATTTATAATGAAATGATTACTCTTTCTCCATGGTTGATTGATGTTATAATTGATGGATTGATGAATTAGATGATTTTTTATGTTGTTATTTAGCTTAGTTGGTTGGATTGATTGTGATGGGTGGAATGTAGACACCTCCTTGTTCCTCAGAACAGTCGCCAACCCTGAGACCTTAAATGGTCAAAATCGATGGGAACCTAGGCTTCAGCATTGCTTATGTATCCTAGAGGTCCTAACCTTGTAGGGTAGGTTGGGAGGGTAGTACCTTATGCCATATTATGATTATGTTATCTCATAAGTAGCGTTATGTTATCTCATATTATATTGATGTTATCTTATGATTTCTATTATGATACGAATTGAGAGATTTATGATTGGTAATGTGATGTGTCATTATTAAAAGAATGCATTGGTTAAGGGTTGTTGTTTATTGTGTTAATGCATCGATATGTGTATAGTTATTCATTTCAATGAAGTGCCAGCTTATGTCGTGCATGTTGCTAATGTGTTAATAGTGTTTCATTGATATGTTGGATGATGTGCCAATAATGTTGTTATTAATTGTTATGTTTATTTCCTAAACGCAAAAAAAATTTACATGCTGTATGTCAATTTTGGTTGTCGTAATAGTGGGGCTATTACATTGGTTCCATGAGTCTAATAGTCAAATGTTGACTAAATTTGACCAAGTGAGCCATAGGAGCTCTTCATCCCTATATTTAAGGGTGAATAAGCTATTTTTATCCAATGGAGGCACTCTTCCAATCTTTTCTTTGATTTTAGGGTCTTATTCCTTAATTTTAGGATTTTATTTCCTATGTTTGAGTTCCTAGAAAGTTTTAAGGAACCTTATCCCATGAATCAAGGGAAACACTTTCCTTATCTATTTTAGCTCTTTCCTATTTTTACCCACTTGTCATTCTGGGGTAGTTGTGGGCTAGTTAACTCCACTTACTACTAGTCTTATTTTGGAGTCACATGTGCATGCACAAGGAATCCCTAACCTCGTACATGCTTTTATATATATATATCACTCTCTCATTGTAAATCAATTCATTCTAATGAATTCAATAGTTCATTCTCTCTTGTTTCTTTTTGGTCGCATGCTTGCAAGTGTTCTTTCTTCTTAACAACTAGATTATTGTGCTTAGCAATTTAGTTTCTTCTTTGCAACTAGATTCTTGTGTGAATCCTTTAGATGACCATAATAGTGAGAATATCCACAATGAAATAAAATCCTTATGTAATCCAAGGTTTATGTGTGTTTCTAGTTACCTATTTCTATCTCCACATTTTCACGTAACATTTCACCAAAATCCATCTTTACCAAAAATGTAGCTACATATCTCATCATCAAATATCTAGATCTCTTTTCAATTCCAAGGAAGACACCAATATTGTCTTCTATTGAATTCATCATATAGCCATTCCAAAATTTCAAAGGTGCATTGATGTCTTCTCCGCCCAAGGGTTAAACAACTTAACCAGATTTGTGCGGAAAACATCATAGTTCCCGAGATCCACTTCTATTACTTAATTCTCTTAGCATCCTTGTTGGTTCTAAAAATAAAATACAACCATCCTCGCGCTAGAATGTGATACAAAGGCGTGTAATCCAATAAGTTATTTCCCAAACTTTATTAATCCACTCATGTAGTGATTTCTTAAAGATTGAGTAACCAAAGAAACAACCAAACATTTCTCTCTCCTACATTTGGAGGATCTGGTTCATCATTGTGTCCTCACTAAGTAAAGACATAATCCTTTATTTCCATAGTTTGACAGATCCCTTCTTCAGTTTTACTAATCAAACCATGAATTCATCTCCCTAACCTTCATACCTCACACCACTTGAGAAATCCTCTATAGTCTAATTGTATACCTTCAATGGAAGCTCCCACGATACCACCATCACCTATAATCCCTACACCAATTGATACACTTATCTTTGAGGAATTTTTTGAAAGTGATTCACAGAAACCCTCAAAGATTCTATTCCCTACAACATACCCAAACTTGTCTCTTCTATCAAGGGTCTTAGAACTTATGATTTCCATAAGTGATGACCTCCCCTAGCATTGTTAGAGGCTAATAGTAACACCATTACACGAATTGATCTATCTAGAGATTCCCTTTGTACTATTGACTTTACTACCTCCTTTAAAAAGGATTGTAGAGTTCAACACTCCATTCTCTCTTATAGTTTGAGAACCACTCTTATTTGTCAAAACATTATCCTCATGGGGTGATACTTCATGCTTAAGTGAGTTGAGATATGAAGGCAATCCCATTGCTTCCTTCCCCTTTGAAATACTTACATTTCTTTGAGGGCCTTGATTAAACCCTAGGTTATAAATTAAAGCTTAAGAAGACCTTGAAGGCATCCATTCCTATTCCAAATTGTAAATAGTTCTTCATGAATAAAGAAAATTGACAATCCTCCACAAAGTTCCTAATAGTTTAGATGCTCATGGGATTCCTCTATTGGAATAAACCCTTACATTATACCATATCTACATTAACACATACCCATATTTAACCATGTCTTTATAGAAACACTCATACAAATTTCCATAAGTTTTTAAATATATTACGATCTCTAATGTTGTTAATTGTATTCTATTAAGTATATCATGAGTTAAATTAAGTTATATATAAAGTCTATTTATAGAATGGTTAATTGAATGACAATCTCATATCACTTATATATGTAAATGAATTTTAAATATATTACGATCTCTAATGTTGTTAATTGTATTCTATTAAGTATCTCATGAGTTAAATTCAGTTATATATAAAGTCTATTTATAGAATGGTTAATTGAATGACAATCTCATATCACTTATATATGTAAATGAATTATAGTTAAGCAATTAGTAAATACATATTATTTTCAACTTAATTATGTAATTATCTTGCATGAGAAATCTAGAATAAAATTGTAACTATACTCATTACAAATGAGGAAAAAAATATATTTCGAGTATCACACAAAACAAGAAAAATTTAAAGTTTATTACATTAATTTAAAACCAAATAACTAAAGAAATTAAATAAACCAAATTTGGTTAATCCTTTATATCTCATTCCAAATCTAAAATAATCGAGAGGACATATTGCTTTTTCAAACTTTCATATTCTTGTATAGTGTGTAATGGAATAAATTAAACAAATCGTCCAAATTTTATTTCCATAATTGTATTAATGATCTTATAATAGGTGGAATCCATTCACTGTTTAGTTAAAACCTGGGGAACAACATTTTCTTTTAATATAAAGTAAATGCAAAAATTAAAAATCACAAGGTTACGTTACAAGTGCATTAAAAATAATTTTAAAAATATATCAAACTTTTGCATTGATATTCATACATCATATAGTAAAATTGTAGACAGGTGTATGGTTGACAATTGCAACTGTTTTGTAACTTACTTTTGTAACTTACAGTTCAAACTAACAAGGAATATAATCTTAAAGTAACAACACTAACAAGGAATATAATCTTAAAGTAACAACGGAAAGATATATTAAAGTTCAATTGCAACTATTTTGTAGAGTTATAAGGTTTAATGACAAAAAAACAAATGGACTTTCAACTGTGGCCCAAGAATTAACACTAGGGTAGAACTACTAGGTGTTTGGGCTACATTTAGTTTGGAAGTTCGGTTAAATATTGATTTCCTACAGGTTTCTGGAGACTCTAAAATAGTTACTGACTGGTTGAACAACAGAGAGAAACTGCAGGAATTTCCTTAGTGGGTTGGAAGGACGGAATTAAAGAGCTCACAAAGTCCTTCAATAATATCAGTTTCTCTCATATTTATCGGGAACAAAATAAGGAGACAGACTTTCTATCAAAGAAGGCTATCCAGATGCAAGAGGGGAAAATATCTTACAACCAATGGATAGAAGGAAATGAGGGTCCTCCTCTACTTTTGAATCTTTATTAGCTTGTACTTTTTCATATAGTAGCCTACAAAACCATAGAGAATGGTGTCAGCATAATTTTGGTCACACATTTTGTAAGTTGTTTTAGAGGAAATTTGCAGATTAGTTAGGTATAAGGATGATCACACTAAACCTCAACCTGCGAGCTGATTTGGACTCATTCTAGCATCAAGAACATATTTTTTTTAGGTTGATATTTTCTGGATAAGTATTTTTTCCATATGTACACAATTATATATATATAATATAAAGAGTAATTTTATGTTGGAAAAACTTTCAGTTCAAACTAACAATGAATATAATCTTAAAGTAACCACAAAAAGATATATTAAAGTTGAAAATATGATTTATTAATATGAGTAATTACTTTATTCTTCTTCATATACATAATACATAATACTTGGTGTTATAATGGATAGAGTGAATCACTACATTTTATTTGTGGAATTTGAACACTCCATAAAATGGTTTTATTTTTGGGGGCACTACCCAATTTCTAGCTTTCTTCCATAGTATCATCACACTTATAACTCCACCAAACCCAATCCCTACTCCCAAGACCAATGCAATCAATGACATATGTTCCTCCACACGACTTAACCATACCCGACTAGCACCTGCCTCCATGCTTTTTTGGGCTTGCCTTTCCTTTTCCTCTCATACTTGTAGAGGAATACCACATAAACACTTGTTGTTTTGAAATGGAGTAGCATTGAAAGTGTCAAATTTTGTTCCTAGTGGAATTCTCCCACAAAGCCTATTAGATGAAACATCTGAAGACACCAGCAAGGTTAAATTAGATAACTCTTGAGGAATATTGCCATTGAAACAATTGTTGGCCAAGTCCAGTTGTTCCAAAGTAGATATTTGACCAAGAGATGCATGTATTTTCCCTTCCAACTCGTTTCTTGATAAATTCAAGAACTGCAAGGTACTCAAATTTCCTATGCTTGCGAGTATTTCTCCCATAAGATTATTGCTAGACAAGTCAAATATTGTGTTCGTGGCCAACACATATGTGAGAGTATACTCAAAACCCTTAATGGAAATCTCTACATCCTCATAGAGTGTATTACTACTAAGTTTGGAAGACCCAAGGATTTTGAATCCTTGAAGTCTCTCAAGATCGGATGGTATCCTTCCAATGATGTTATTGTTGGATAAATCCAACACTTGCAATTGAGTGAGATTTGTAATGTTTGAAGGAATACAACCATGGAGCTTATTATAAGCAACACTTAGAACTCTTAACTCATGAAAAGATGCAAGGTACCCATGTAGCTGACCTATGAATCCATTTTTGCTTAAATCCAATAGTTGAATTTGGATACATTGAGCCAAAGATGCAGGTAGAGTCCCAAAGAAATTATTAGAATAAATAGAGAGAACTTCCATAGAAATTGGAAATCCTATGTTTATATTTCCACTGATTTTTTTTCAGACACCTTCAACCTCTGTAAGATGGTGCATTTACTTAAATTTGGTGGTATCGTCCCTAACAAGAAGTTGTTTTGCAACAATAAATTCCTCATAGATTTTAAATTGCCTAGAGATGCAGGAATATTTCCATTCAACTTGTTTCCAGACAAGTCCAACACTTCTAGTCCCACACATTGGCCAATATGATGAGGGATTGGTCCATCAAGATTGTTTTTAGATAGATCTAATTGTTGAAGGGAAACCAAATCACTAATACCTTCACGAATGCTACCATAAATATTGTTTAAATACAAGAAATATTTTTTAAGAAATTGAAGTTTTCATATACCTTTTGGAATTGTGCCTATATAATTGTTGGTATCCAAGTAAATTATTTCAAGCTTCATAAGATTGGAAATGCCCTCAGGTATTCTTCCATTCAAGCTTCATAAGATTGGAAATGCCCTCAGGTATTCTTCCAATCAACTTGTTTGCACCAAGACTAAGGAATGTCAACTCACTCAATTTTATAATGACTTGAGGTATGCCACCGATAAAGCTATTTCCACTCAGATATAGGAAGGTAAGTTGACTAAAATTGCCAATGACTTCAGGTATGCCACCCATAAAGTTATTTACAACAAGATTTAGGGCATACAATAGTGCTCCCCTCACCCTCTTATATATATATAAGAGGGTGAGGGGAGCGCTATTGTAAGCTCCAAAGGAAAAATAATATTCACATATCCTTACAATTTGTTAATGTTATTACAATTTGTTTTTATTGGATTATATATTTGAATTTTATTAATCTATTTTAATAATTGGTGGACATTATACATCTTGAGTGGGCTTAATGGTTGAGAACATGTGTTACCTTCTTGGAGGTCACATGTTCAAATCTAGAGGGGGGTAGGGTATGTATACCTCCATATACTTCAAGAGTCAAATCGTTAAACCCTAAAGAGACCATGGCATATGGAAATGATGATAAGATCGTATTATAGGGTAAAGAGGGTAGTAAGTTTTGGTGCTTTGGAACCAAGGGAAGGTTTAATCATCATTTCTTTCTACCTTTTCTTTTAACGATATTTTTTAGTTAATAATATTTTATAGCATTTAGTTAATATTCCAAAGGGTTAGCTCAATAAGTTGTCACCAATGTTGTTGGGCATTTAATTAGTTCCATGGTAGCAGGTTCCCAATTTGAATTCCTATGGGTGAAACACACTAATCTATATGGATGAATTTACTAGAGATATGATCCACTTTCAATGTAGGGAAGTATCCCTTATATTTCTTCACGAGGTTTTCCTTCTGAAAAATATTATATCATTTAGTTAATAATGATTATAAAAATAAAATTATATATTTTTAATAGAAATAACAATTTATAAAAAAAAATATTTGGGATAATTGTTAGTCTGATCCAATACAAAAATTGATAAAAAAAAATGAAAAAATCCTCTTTGAAATAATGATACCTTTTTTATTTTATAATACTTTATTTTACTATTGCCTAGAAAAAATGGAAGTTATTAATCTCTTAAGTGCAAGCAAGAGAAAAAAAACTTTCTCTCCAAAATGAAACACTTAACCTCTCTATTCTATATTTCTAAAAGATGGAAACCTTGAGTACTATGTAATATTTTCATTGTTACATCTTCTCTTTGCCACATAGAAAGTAGTTTAAAGTACACACTAAATTCAAAATTCATACATTGATCAAAAGTACAAACATTTACAATGAATGATAAAACTAAAATTTTAATGTCCAAAATTAATGCGTTCATCCATTTGCAATCATCCAAAACATACTTTGAAATCACTCTACCATATTTACATATTTTAGTGGATAAAATAGGAGTGTGTTTGACTAAGAAATGGTATCATACACACTTTAATTATTTCCTTTCCATTCCATTAACGAAATCCATCCTAAACCTCCAAACTCTATCTAATTCTATCTATGTTGCCTAAGTTGGGTGGTTCTTTAGTGCAGGGACAAATTTATTTTTCTTCCCAATAACTTTTTTGAAGGAACGTTCAAATAAATGACTACTCTATCTATCTATGCTACCATCAAAATTTCATAGGGTTAACGAATTTATTGTGGATTGGTTTGTTTATCATCTATGATAGTTAGGTTTAAGACTAGACTCTCATTTAAAATGTGGGCAATTAGGAACTTCAATACATTAATTCAAAATGTGTCTAGTGTAATTTGTTGGTTTGCTTATCATCTATGATAGTTAGGTTTAAGACTATACTTTCATTTAAAATGTGGGCAATTAGGAACCTAAATACATGAATTCAAAATTTGTCTAGTGTAATTTGTTGGACAATTATTTGCATGTTTATCAAGGTATGGACTATAAATGTTATTATAAGAACTACTATGCACCCATGGAAGATGAGGAAAAACACAAAGAACTAAATAAGGATGAAGAGGATGAGGATTAAGTTATTGTAGATAACTTGTATGAATTTTAGTGGCTATACTTTAACACTTTTTTTCTTTTAGAAACTTATTTATTTGGAAACTACTTTAGTTTCTTTGGGAGATGATTATTGTGATCTTAAGAATAAAAGATAAATGGGTATTATTTCTATGAACAATTATTATTATCTATAAAGGAAGAGTACCATCTATATAATCTAAATAAGTAAACAATTATTCATAATAAACACACTTAGCTAAGGATTCATAATAAACACACCTAAATGTGATATCTCAGAAAATGAAAGTATAACTACAAAAAAACATTTATGAAACACTCTTAAAATTTAAATGATAATCAAAACATAAACACATACAAATTGCAATAAATTATAAATAAATAAATTAGAAAAAATTATCTTTCACGGGAAGGAAATGTTTGACATGGGGGAGAGCCTTGAGGAGTGCTAAGGTGATCTTTTCCCTATTGGAAAAATTGTGAATAGAGAAATAACCTTCTAGAAGAGTTAACCATTTTTCTAAGGCATTCACATATATCTTACCTTCACATATGGGAATATCAAAATTAACTTGTACCTTGAAGGGAGAGGTTCCTCCAAAGTGGGCGCTTGATGAAGATGTGCATGTTTCTATTAGCAGGCATTGTAGGATGTGGGAAAAATTATCCATCATTTCCTCCCTCTATCGTACGAGAGCTTACTCAAGGAACAAGTAAATAGAATCTTTTGTTTCGTTGTTTTTCTCTTCTGTCGCCATAGAGGGTTTCTTGGGTGTGCGAAAGTGATTTTCCTCAAGAGAGAAAAGCTCGAGACCCAACTTGGTATACTCGGACCTCGTCGGGGCCATGCACTAAAAAATGATCGAGAGCAGCTAGCTCTGATACCACTGATCTAGATTATTTTTGGAATGAAATGAAAGAAAAGATATTACAATGAAATACACATAAAAGTTTCCAGAAATAGAAAAATACAACTATGCATGATTTCTATTAATGAAAGAAATGTACATAGACTATAAAAATAGAGAGTGCAAGACTCGCTAAAATGGTGGTAGCTTTATCTATGAGAAGAGATGTGAAGGCTACGCTCATTCACAAGAAGATGATTACAATGAGGCTTTGAAGGAATTTTTATGATAAACATGAATGTTGAAACCCTAGGCATCCAAAAACCTAACCCTAAGAGATGAAATGCCAAAAGTCATGTGGGCCCCGTTGGGGTAAGTTGGTACATCAACTTCCCAGGGTCATAACTTTTTCATACGATCTCTGTTTTAGGCATCTCATATCCCATTGGAAAGGCATTTTTGAGAACTACGCATTATTCCATCAAAATCTAACTTTGTCTACAGTTTGACTATGGCAAGCCAAGAAAACATTGTTTAGGGCCCCAAAACATCCCTGGAAGTACAAAAAGATGTACTGACATGAAAACTTCCAAAATAAGCCAGTTGGAATAGGTGGGCAACCACCAGTATCCACCTGGATGATTTGTAGGGATTCAAGACATCCCTGGAAGTGCATAACCCATAATTACAAAGAAATGTCCCCATTTCATAGAAACATGATGAACTAAAAACTGTTAGATGAGTCAGTTTGAATTTGGAATAGGTGGGTGGCCAGCAACATCTATCTAGATCAATTACAACTATTATACTGTCAAAAAAATTATTTACCTTTTGAAGCATGTAAAAAATCTATGACAAGTGGAAGAGGATTCAAAGATCCTTGACCAACTAGATTAAGAAGTCCAGTTTGCAGTAATTGGTTAAACTCCTCATAGTCTGCATCAAAATGGACAGAGAATATAAGACTCTTATTTCTTCCCCTCTTCCAACCATCTTGTTATCCCTTGTTCCAATTACCTATGTTTCCCATGTTATCTTTGTTATATCGGTTACTGCCAAGACTAAAAACTCTCATCTATTTAAACATGAAGACTAGATTAGAGTATGCATAAAACAACACATAAATCATAAAATATAATTTTTCATGTAACATAATTTAAAAGTGGATTTGATTCACTCAACCATCAAGAATACAATTATCCATGGATAAGTGAGGAAAGGGGAAGCCAAAGTCAAACAATCTGCTTTGCATTGAAACATTTTCCAAATTACATATCATGCATTCTTACACATACTAATATTCATTATATGAACATGGGACTTATAATGAAATTGGGAAGATGGAGGGTTTTGTAATGAATGTAAAGTGAAAGTAAATGATGAGAAAGAGTGTTACATGTTCATAATCATAGCATAATAGTTGTCAATTCTATACATATGCCTAATGTCAATCAACAATCGGTCATGGCAATTCCTTAGTTCACTACTTAGTTCAAGTATCATTCAGATAGACTGTTAATATGTTTACCATGCTTCCTTCAAAAGTATTTAGATTTATTTATAAATAG
>ML818194.1:74992-87820 GCA_009831015.1 Picea engelmannii
ATAAGGATGAAGAGGATGAGGATTAAGTTATTGTAGATAACTTGTATGAATTTTAGTGGCTATACTTTAACACTTTTTTTCTTTTAGAAACTTATTTATTTGGAAACTACTTTAGTTTCTTTGGGAGATGATTATTGTGATCTTAAGAATAAAAGATAAATGGGTATTATTTCTATGAACAATTATTATTATCTATAAAGGAAGAGTACCATCTATATAATCTAAATAAGTAAACAATTATTCATAATAAACACACTTAGCTAAGGATTCATAATAAACACACCTAAATGTGATATCTCAGAAAATGAAAGTATAACTACAAAAAAACATTTATGAAACACTCTTAAAATTTAAATGATAATCAAAACATAAACACATACAAATTGCAATAAATTATAAATAAATAAATTAGAAAAAATTATCTTTCACGGGAAGGAAATGTTTGACATGGGGGAGAGCCTTGAGGAGTGCTAAGGTGATCTTTTCCCTATTGGAAAAATTGTGAATAGAGAAATAACCTTCTAGAAGAGTTAACCATTTTTCTAAGGCATTCACATATATCTTACCTTCACATATGGGAATATCAAAATTAACTTGTACCTTGAAGGGAGAGGTTCCTCCAAAGTGGGCGCTTGATGAAGATGTGCATGTTTCTATTAGCAGGCATTGTAGGATGTGGGAAAAATTATCCATCATTTCCTCCCTCTATCGTACGAGAGCTTACTCAAGGAACAAGTAAATAGAATCTTTTGTTTCGTTGTTTTTCTCTTCTGTCGCCATAGAGGGTTTCTTGGGTGTGCGAAAGTGATTTTCCTCAAGAGAGAAAAGCTCGAGACCCAACTTGGTATACTCGGACCTCGTCGGGGCCATGCACTAAAAAATGATCGAGAGCAGCTAGCTCTGATACCACTGATCTAGATTATTTTTGGAATGAAATGAAAGAAAAGATATTACAATGAAATACACATAAAAGTTTCCAGAAATAGAAAAATACAACTATGCATGATTTCTATTAATGAAAGAAATGTACATAGACTATAAAAATAGAGAGTGCAAGACTCGCTAAAATGGTGGTAGCTTTATCTATGAGAAGAGATGTGAAGGCTACGCTCATTCACAAGAAGATGATTACAATGAGGCTTTGAAGGAATTTTTATGATAAACATGAATGTTGAAACCCTAGGCATCCAAAAACCTAACCCTAAGAGATGAAATGCCAAAAGTCATGTGGGCCCCGTTGGGGTAAGTTGGTACATCAACTTCCCAGGGTCATAACTTTTTCATACGATCTCTGTTTTAGGCATCTCATATCCCATTGGAAAGGCATTTTTGAGAACTACGCATTATTCCATCAAAATCTAACTTTGTCTACAGTTTGACTATGGCAAGCCAAGAAAACATTGTTTAGGGCCCCAAAACATCCCTGGAAGTACAAAAAGATGTACTGACATGAAAACTTCCAAAATAAGCCAGTTGGAATAGGTGGGCAACCACCAGTATCCACCTGGATGATTTGTAGGGATTCAAGACATCCCTGGAAGTGCATAACCCATAATTACAAAGAAATGTCCCCATTTCATAGAAACATGATGAACTAAAAACTGTTAGATGAGTCAGTTTGAATTTGGAATAGGTGGGTGGCCAGCAACATCTATCTAGATCAATTACAACTATTATACTGTCAAAAAAATTATTTACCTTTTGAAGCATGTAAAAAATCTATGACAAGTGGAAGAGGATTCAAAGATCCTTGACCAACTAGATTAAGAAGTCCAGTTTGCAGTAATTGGTTAAACTCCTCATAGTCTGCATCAAAATGGACAGAGAATATAAGACTCTTATTTCTTCCCCTCTTCCAACCATCTTGTTATCCCTTGTTCCAATTACCTATGTTTCCCATGTTATCTTTGTTATATCGGTTACTGCCAAGACTAAAAACTCTCATCTATTTAAACATGAAGACTAGATTAGAGTATGCATAAAACAACACATAAATCATAAAATATAATTTTTCATGTAACATAATTTAAAAGTGGATTTGATTCACTCAACCATCAAGAATACAATTATCCATGGATAAGTGAGGAAAGGGGAAGCCAAAGTCAAACAATCTGCTTTGCATTGAAACATTTTCCAAATTACATATCATGCATTCTTACACATACTAATATTCATTATATGAACATGGGACTTATAATGAAATTGGGAAGATGGAGGGTTTTGTAATGAATGTAAAGTGAAAGTAAATGATGAGAAAGAGTGTTACATGTTCATAATCATAGCATAATAGTTGTCAATTCTATACATATGCCTAATGTCAATCAACAATCGGTCATGGCAATTCCTTAGTTCACTACTTAGTTCAAGTATCATTCAGATAGACTGTTAATATGTTTACCATGCTTCCTTCAAAAGTATTTAGATTTATTTATAAATAGGGGGAAGAACATGGATTTAAACAAAAAATGATATTGGGACTTTAGGAATAATTGATGTAAAGTGGGAATATGAGAGGAATTGATCCTGAAAATAAGATAGTCATCTCAAAATTTATTTTGTATTCTTTTCTTTCAACATTCATCATTGTTTCTCATCCTAGACTTGTATTTGGATGATGAATAAATAATCATGTAATTGTACTATTTTGGAACAAAGCTCATGATCTAATTTCAAATATATGTAGAGACAAATATTTTTTTTTTAAGTAAAAAAGGTAGAACCTACTATATTAAGTTATCAGAGAAACATTGACAAAATACATAGAGATATAGTTCTGAGCCACCAAAAAAGCTATCGTTTTACTGGAAACCAGCATAGTTTGGAAAAATATTTTTCCCTCTGTCCTGCCCGAAGGAAACCGGGACAGATGGCCATTGGTCAAGTCTACATGTAGCAACAGCATGATTGAACATAAAACAAACTAGCAAAGGAGAACCTAGATACCCGGTGACCTGTCGCCCTTGCCAGTTTTCCATGTGGACATGGCTCGGATGGCGAATGGCTGCGCACAGAATGGACATTTCCTCTTTGTTGGAGCATTGGAGTACGTGTCAAGGAGAAAGTCCAGACGCTGTCCCATGAGAAGGGCTCTATGCTCCTGGTCTGCCAAGTGGCCTTGGAGTTCAAACACCAGAGCCAGATGCTTTGCATGGAGGAAAGGACCATGCAAGTCATTACCTGCGTCATCGAAGATTTCGTTCCCCACTTCCACATTCATCCCAGCTCTGGCTTTGATCTCAGTCAGTTCTGCACTGACCGCTTCCTCCTTCATCCCTGGTCTGGTCTCGTCCACGTTCCCTTTGATGCAAGCCTTGTACCGAGCCTTGTCCTCGATCGTTACCTACGCAGCATGGCTGGTGGGGCTGTAGTCACCCGTCCACAGTATCTCCTCAACGATGCACACAGGGAAATCTTTTGTCGTCTCGTCTTTAGGACCGCTACCATCATGGGAGTATGGCGCCATGGCTTGGGTTTCTAGGGTGGTCACGAATTCCTCCACGAATGATGTTTTTTCAACATAGCAGGTAGGAAATTCATTCACGATGCCACCCTCTAGCTTGTTTCCAAGCTCAATTTCCATGGTTTGACTGCTACGCTCTATCCCAGTCTCAGCAATAATGGCATGCAGAGCCAATTGGTTAGCGCGAGCCCTCTTCTAGAGAATGGAGGTCGCCATCGACAGAGCACGCTCCAGTTTCTCCCTCCTTTGCCTTTTCTCTTTGTGGGTGTACTAGGCCGAGCCACGTCGAGGCCTACCTCGCTTCCTGGTCATTATTGCCGAGTGGTATATGACAATGTAGAGAGGATGCAGCGAAATGAAAGTGAACCAAGACGATAAGGAACTAGAGCTGCACCAGAGCTCCCAACCGAATTCGCCTGGCTATTCATAGACCCTGTCATGTTGAGTGCAGTATGAGGGAGGGTTTTTGCACGAGGGAGGAGTCCCTCCTCCGTATAGCGGCTGTAATGGTCGGCTACCATCGTAGATGCAGAGAGGATGGGTGGCGACCACCAACATTTATTCTATGGCTCAATGCAGATCTAGGTGGCGAGGCATTGCCGCATGTCACCCCATCCGGGGCTGAGGAATCTATGTTTGCAAGGTCTCTGCAACACCTTGAGAGGTCTGTATCATCAGAGAGATGGGCTTGCCAATATATGAGTTCTGACTTAGTATCAATTCCAGTATTTTCCAAGTGATCCACAACCTTGTTTTCATTTCGTTTCACATGAGAAGGGATTAAAGTGAGATTGGGGTGGATGAGATCTCCAAAATCCTCCAGAAGTCCTGAGAGTCTCCAGCTGGGGGAGATCCGCCTAGGGAGTTCACCATGTAGGATTTTGGAGATGAGTTGGATTATGATTTGGGAATCTCCCTCAATGATGATCTGATGGTAATGGTGTTAAACAACATCTTGGAGGCCTCTAACAAGGCTTATGAGGTCAACCACATTGTTTGTATTTTCTCCCAAGAAGCCAACCATCAGGTGAATGATCTTACCAGTATGGTTCTAAAGGACAATGTCGAAACCAGCTGGTCCAGGGTTACCCCTGGAGGCCCCGTGGAAGTTAAGCTTGAGGAAGCCTAAGGGGGGTGGGGTCCATAATGTGGGGTTGTTAGCTCGTCTTTCTTTAGTCTTCACCTGGGTTTGCACAGGAATTTGCATGTCCCGGCCTTTAAGAATGCTATCCTCCTCGGGCTCACATTGCAGGTCTTCGTGGAGCCAAGATTTTTTATGGACTGTTTCATGGATAAGCTTCTTAACCCTCTCCCACGTAATGGTGGTAAGAGTGGCTTTTGAGTGGAATATTCTCTTGTTTCTCTCTTTCCAAATTGCCCATAAAGTGAAGCTCAGAAGCAGCTGCCAGATGCATTGGAGAGTTGGATTTTGGAAGGAGATTGTTTCCCAATTAGCTAGGGTGTCCTTGATGCTACCTCAATTTCACTGGGAGCATATCATGGCTTGGGCTCCCCAATCCCAGATCTGTTGACTGTAGTGGCAGTTGTTGAGGAGATGTTCCATGGTTTCCTCGCTTTGTTGGAAAAGGGTACATCTGGAGGGACCTATAAATCCTTTCTTTAGAAGATTGTCCCAGGTGAGGATACGATTTTGAGCTGTGAGCCAAAAAAAAATGGAGACCTTGGGCCAGAGAACTGATTGCCAGACTTTTCTCCAAATTATTTTGGGGATTTGGTTTTGGTAGTTTCCCTGTAGGTAGTATGTTTCACTGACCGAGAAGATGCCTGTTGTGGAGTGGCCCCATCGAAGTATGTACGGTCCCTCTTTGATTGGAATTTTCCGGTGCAGTGCGCAATTCTGCCAGGGTAGAAGGTTGATATCATCCGTGATCTGTAATTTTGTTCGCCTTGTTTTCCACTATCTCCAAGGTTGGCTTCTGTGAGTTGGAATCCAAATGTCTTTAACTATTATGAAGATATTCGGCTGTAATCGATTTTTAAGAGAGTTGAAGCTTTCTAGGTTGTTGAGAGGGGGTAGATGTTGCCAAGAGTCCCGCCAAAAGAGTGTGCTTTTGCCATTTCTCACTTCCCAGAAAGCATGCTTCTAGATCAGGGGGCGATTTTGCCAGGCGATGTTCCATATATTGGATCCTTGTATCTGTTCATTGAATCTAATTAATTGGTCAGGCTATGTGTTCGGGGTGTACTTTTGTTTCCAAATTTGTGCCCAGAGCTCTTTTGGATGCTGCAGCCACCTCCACCACATCTTGGCTCCCATGACTTGGTTGAGCTTTCCCGGATCCCGAATTCCTAGCCCTCCGAACTTTTTGGGTTTGCAAAGTTTATCCCATCCAAATAAAGCCCACTTTCTATTATTTTGGTGTCCCTGCCACAGGAAATTTATTTGGAGGCTCTTGATAGCCTTAATAACCGAGATGGGCGTTGCCAGAGTAGTAAACAGGTAGGTTGGCAGAGCTTGCAGGACTGACTTGAGAAGGACCAGTCTGGCGGCAATGTTCAAAGGTCTAAAGGTCCAGTTATTCAACCTGTTGGCTATAGACAGGAGAAATTTGTCCCATGAAATGGATCGCGTTGGCTCTCCAGTTAGGGGAATGCCTAGGTGGATGGATGGGAGGGAACTTTTGGAAATGAATAGAAGTCTTGAAAGGTAATTCTAAACTGAGGCTAGCATGTTGAAAAAATAGAGCTTGGATTTGTCCAAGTTTAGAAGCATGCCCGAGGCTTCTGAAAAATCAAAGAGAATTGAGTTGAGCTTGGTGGCTTCTCTGACCATGGGGGTGTTCATGAGAAGGGTGTCGTCAACAAACTGGCTATGCAAGGGCGTCGGGTGGAGGTTATGAAGGGGTATCCCATTAAGGGAAGCCTCAAGAACCACTGCTTTTAGGTAGCAACCTAAACCTTCTACCATAAGTACAAAGAGGAAAGGGGAGAGAGGATCACCTTATCTGATTCCCCTGGTGGAATGGAAGGGCCAGGAGGGTGTGTCATTGACAAGAATGGAAAAGAAAGCAGAGGAGGTGAGCTTGAGAACCTAGTTGACCCAGAGTTTATTGAAGCCAAAGGACTCCAGCACAGAACGCAAGTATTGCCAGCTTAATCTATCGAAAGCTTTTGAGAGATCAAGTTTGATAAGCATACCTAGTGTTTTTCTCGCTTTCAAGGAGTGGATCTCCTCATTGGCTAGAATGACGCTATCCATGATTTGTCATCCTTCTACATAACCAGCTTGCTTGTTGGAAATAATGAATGGTAGGAGCGGCTTGAGGCGAGTGGCAATGACCTTTGTGATTATTCTGTATATGACGTTATAGAGGGAGATTGGTCTGAACTGTTTTGGGTGTGTGGCTCGCTCCTCCTTAGGGATGAGAGTGATGATCATTGCATTGAGAGCAGAGAGAACTTGACTAGAGGTTCTTGATTCTTCTACCTCCAGCCAAACGTCTTCCTTGATCATGTCCCAACAATGATGGAAAAAATCCGTAGTGAAGCCATCCGAACCTGGTGCTCTTCTTGGGGGCATTTCCTTTACTGTCATATCCACTTCAGACTGAGTGATTGGCCTTGTTAGTGCTCTGTTCTATTCAGGGGTGATTAGTTGGGGTATGTGCTTGGTGATTTTCTGGATTTCTTCCTCCCTATTCATATTAGTCTCTGTGAGGAGATATTTATAGAAGGAGTTGAGGTCCTCCGCTATTTGGTCATAATCTCTTATAGGGTTACCTTGATCATCCTCCAATTGGGTAATGCGATTGATGTATCTTCAGTGTGTCATCGCTCTGTGAAAGAATTTAGTGTTGCACTCCCCTTCTTTAAGCCATTGAACCCTGGATTTTTGCCTCCATATGATTTCTTCTTGTTCTCTACAAACCTCCAAATCTACTAGAAGTTGCTCCTCTTCCTTCACCAGGTTCGAAGTTCTGCTTCCTGAGATGAAGGTTCGTTGAAGTTCCTTGAGTTGGCTCTTGATCGCCTTCTGCCTTAGGAGTATGTTTCCAAAAGTGTATTTATTCCATCTTTTAAAATGTTGCTTGAAGTTCTTGAGGCGCTGCTGGAATTTATACATATGAGTTCCATGATCTATTTCTGCCTGGGCCCACCAGGTGTGAGCCAGCTGGTGGAAGTTTGGGTGGGTGAGACAGAACTTTTCAAAGCGGAAGGGTTTGGGCCTGGGGGTGATACCCGAGTCCAGACATAAGGCAATAGGCCAGTGGTCCGACCCTGTTTTTGGCATTATATTTTCTTCTATTGATTGGTCACTTTCGAGGAGGGCTTTAGCCACAAGAAAGCAATCTAATCTATAGGCTACATGCTGGTGTCCTGTTCTTCTATTGGACCAGGTAAAGATTCCATTTTGGGTTTCCATGTCAACCATATTTAATTTCTCTATTAGGGTTTTGAACTTACAACTGTCCTGCTCGAGCCGTTTTGTTCCTCCTATTTTTTCCTCCAGCGTTAGGATCATATTGAAGTCACCACCAACGATCCAGTGCGGCGTATGTAAGAGAGTTTTGACATATTGAAGGGTTTGCATGAAGCTCTCCTTGTCTTGGACGGACTGTGGACCATAGACATTCGTGATGGCTCCTTCCTTGGTGGATCCTGTAACTTTGAAGTGAGTCGTTAGAGTACCTGTTGTAGAGAAGGGATGATGCAGAGAGACTATGTGTGGATTACAAAGAATGGCTAGTCCTCTAGATGCACCTACTGAATCTTGGTAAAGGAAATCATCCCCTCTCCAACTGAGTCGAAATATGTTTTCAGCCTCCTGCCCTATACATTTAGTTGCCCGTAGAAGAAGGATAACCGAGTTCTCAGTTTTAATACATTCTCGGAGGATCCTCTGCTTGGATCTACCATTGAGGCCTCTGATATTCCAAGTTATTGTCTTCATCATGAGGAAGGTGGAGGGGGGTGGAGGTATCCCTCCGATAACCTCTGTATCTAGCCTGAATTGATCATCATGTGCCTTGCCTCTTTAATAAGTTGATGGGTTGGTTTGCGTCCTCTTCTCTTATTTTCCTTGGTTATTCTTTTGGGCTCGGATCCTGGATTTGCCAAAATACCCAGTCTAGCTGTAAATCCCGGTGTGGAGTTGGTAAACACTTTGTGAACTTTATGGAGCTGATCTACCAGGATGTGTTGCAGGTCTTTTTGATTGAGGGCTTCCTCCAATTTTTCTAGGTCTATATCTGCCAGATCCATTTCATCCATGAGAATGTTGGTGTCTCCGTTTGTGCCTGTTTGTGTTGCCTGGGTTGTTTCTTTTGAGTGGGTTGTGTTTGGCACTTCAGGGCTTTTTCCCTTCACTTCCATTGTTGCTTGATGGGGGTTTTGTATTTCCTCCTCTTCTGGCAGCTGATTCAGAGCGTCATAGGAGTTTTTAGTGGGGATCTTTGGGGTCGAGCTTTGATTCTATTTTCTCGATGGGTTCTTTCATCTTCCTGTGACATTGGCAAAGTTGTCCTTTTTCTTTCTTTCATTGAGCTTGGTGGTTGTAGCATTTAGAGGACAATCTCTGAATAGGTGATTGTGCTCATGGCACTTCCTGCACCGAAAGGGTATGTGTTCGTAGTCGATGGTCTGGTTCCAGTCTTCATCCTGGTATTCAAGCGTAATGGATCCTGGAAAGGCTTTTGATATGTCCATATAGATGCAGATACATGCATATGAGGTGTACTTCCTCATTTTTGTAGCTTCTGAAGCTTTGACATATCGTCCCACAGTATTTTCGATGCCCATGAGTATTTCTTCTAGCCAAAATTCCTGGGGCAAAGAGTACAGCTAGATCTAGACCAGTGCTCTTGTAAAGTCCTCCTACTCCGGACTAAATCTATCTATCCAAAATCTCAGAAACAGTCCCGCTGAATTATAGAAGTATGGTCCATTGTCAAAGATTATGTCCTTGTCTTCGAGATTGTACAGGATTATTGTAAGTAAACCCTTGGAGCTAAGCTGGACTTCATAATCACCTTTGGGGTTCCACCAATCCTTGATCGAATGAGTGAGATCTCGTTCATTCGGCCACAGGCCCAAGAATTTTCCGATCAGTGCGTGATCCATCATAAACTGGGTGTGTTCCCCTACCCATGTTGACTTGATGTGATAGTGTGGGGGTTTGTCCATTTGTGTTATGCACTTGCCTGGTAGCCATCCTTTGGAAGCTTGTGGTTAAGATCTACTAGGTTCTAGCTCCATTTCTTTGCTGAGTCCTTTTTCTTGGGTAAAAAGTTGATCCCGCAGGTGCGCCAGTGGCTCAAAGGCAGGGCGCTTAGCACGGATTATGTTTCTGTCGTTGGCGGTGATATCGCTGTATGAGGGGGGTTTCCCCCCCTCTCTTGAGCTCATTGTTGGGTGTGCAGGAATATCATGAGGTGTTCTCCTACAGAGCGTGGAAGTGAGCAGCAGATCTCTGGTGTCAGAGCGTGCATCAGAAGCTTCACGGTTGCAGAGTGCTAGGGTTTCTCTTCTCTATATCGATCTTCGAAACATATGTAGAGACAAATATTGAACCATGTTTCTTTTCATGTTTTCTTCTATACATACATACAATAATCAACATATATTCCCCATTCATGCCAACTACCAACAACTTTTCCTTTTAATAGAAAACATTTTTATTTTTTACAAGGGGAGAAAATATGGAATTTTAATGAAGGATGAATTTAGGAATACAAGAATAACTCATGAAAAATGAAATAATGAAACGACTTGGTCATGTATATAAAAATAAAAATACTTATGTTTCATTAATTCTTACAACTTGGTTGCAAACAACATCTTTCGATTCCCAAAACTGTTGTAATCATCAACCAATCCATTAATTTTTTAAAACTTTTCATAGAAACTAAAACTATACATAAATTTATTCATAGCCCAATAATATTACATGCTACTTGACTCAACAAATTGAGCATTGAATTATTTATATAATGCTTCCTTTTTGCAAAAACCAAACTCAAACTTCCTTTTGCAAAAATGAAACTCAAACTTCCTTCACCTTTGTGGTATCATGGCCTGAATTGGGGGTGGTATCCTTGGCTAATTCTTATGATTGGGTAATGAATCACTCCTCACTAATAAATTTGGTGAACTTTCATCTGTATACAAATACATGCTTGAATCTATTTTTTTTTCCAAGAAACAAATTGTAGCTAGTTTTCATTTCAAGTAGAAACATAAAGGTACACTATGTGTGTGCATAAAGGCACTCAAAAAATTCTTTCTGGCATTGAATTGAAGAGTTTCCTTCACATGAATATAAAAAAATTCAAAAAAAGAAACAATCCAAGGACATATAGTCCTTATTATACGCTATATTTTCAAAAAAAGGACTTGTAGACTTCGAAGGAGATAGAGTCACTTAGATTTTAAAAAAAAAAAATGCGCGTTAGAAACCCACTAAAAAAACCATAAAAGACACCAAATCATACCAACATGACTTGACTACTCAATATTTTAGTCATATATGAAGCAAATGATTGTTGGAGAAATGATTCCATCATTCTCTTCTAAGATTTGTACAACTTCAATGGCCATTTTTAAGGATTTCTTAGACCAATCACTTGCTTTTCCATTCAACTTCCTACATATATGACTATAAGAAGAATATGAAAAGATTCCTTCTAGTTAGTTCACTTGATCATACAAAGGTCAAATAACCAAATTTCACAAGCCTATGGATCCCTTCACCCACTCAATGAACAACTTGGAGTCACCAAAGATATAAATCTATGTTTTACTTTTCTCAATTGCTAACCTCATCACCATTATATAGTATTCCATTATAAATAATTATTTGTACCTTCACCTAAACCAACTGTAATGAAATAATTGTGTGCCTATGTGAATTATATCACTCCACATGTGCCACAAATCCTTTAGGTGCCTTGACATGCTCCATTAAAGAAATCCCAAACATTAGAATTATCCACCTTTAATTCTTTCATTTACCTTGGATATTTTACCTTTCCAACAAACCAACTACTATCATATATTAATTTTAATTGATGACAAACCTTAAAGGGGGGATTTTTCATGTTTTGTAATAGCCATGCAACCCTTGCTAGCCTCACATCCCATGAAAAAAACAATGGCAAAGCCTAATTTTCCCTATGTAATGGCCCCTCATAATATCTTTGCACACTATTTACAACTGAATAACTCTACCACACCTCCTTCCCTCTAGATAAAGGAAGTGAAGTAGACCAAACCTATTTAGTGGAAGGAAACTCGCAATTGATCAATAGATTTCCCTTCATTTTTACATAGTATGCATATACCTAGTCCTTGTCAAAATATTTTTTGTAATACATCCTACGTAAGGACTTTGTTAGCCAAATAAAACCACATAAATATTATTCTTTTCTGGAGATTTCTCCTTCCAAATTGTTTGTCACCATCATCCAACACATCCATATTCCTCCGCATTGAACATATATCTATATCCTAGTCTTGTTGAGTAATGATCAGAGGACATCTTTTTAGACCATACCAAGGATTCTTCTTCTGCACTAATCCTTATTGCACTCTGCAACAATATTTGAAAAATGGCATTCCAATTGATAGCATCAATACCTTATAGGCCCAGTACTCAATCCTTTTCCACCCTTAATTCCATAGAAAGTTATGAAAGATTCCATTGCATTAGCCATGGAAAATATACCTTATGTTGATAACAAGGGAAAAAAATGTTTGTAAAAACCCCAACGTTACGACTACAAGCGAAGCAGAAGGTGAATTTTTTTTTTTGTTTCTAGGCAAGAAGGAAAATACTACACGGTTAATCGTTCCTAGACAACGAACACACGCCCACTGATCAGGTGACCGACCACTAAGAATCTTCGCACTAGCACAAGGGAAACAAGGCGAAACATGCATAAATCAATAGATAGAAATGACTACCTACCCGACACAACATGACCACACCTACAAGATAAAGGACAACATCAACCACCCGACACAGTGGCTTCAACGACCATGAACTGGAAACCTATATGTCACGCAGACCCAACGTTGAAGGCGTTACACCCAAATACCAACAACAACTATGACAAACGACACCCACAACGGGAATCGCAGACATCGGTCAAGTTATCATTCGCCTCCATCTAATAGGGCACGCATTGATTCCCTAACCAGAAATCATGTCATCACCGAGTGATAGGCGGGACAACAACCATGGCGCAAGATAACCTAACTAGACCAATGACCCAAGATAATTGAATGCGCTAAGAGGCTGAATTAACTAAATATGCACAAGGTGACTAACCCTAGCACCCAACCGTTCGGTCAACAAGATGTAAGGGAATCTGACGACTATGACATTCAACAACACAATAACTTCCTCA
>ML818195.1:0-14015 GCA_009831015.1 Picea engelmannii
ATTAGGTTCTAAATATAAAGAAGCAATTCGTACCTTTTGTGTATGTCGCACATTATGGAGATCAAAGAATTGCTCCATTTGAAGTATCCATGTGATTGGGTCCTTTCCATCAAACTTCCTCATATCAATCTTAGGAACGTGGTAGGTCTTCAAGCCAAGGTTGGAGTTTCTCCATTCTTGATTCACCTTCCTTGTGTCCTCATCATGAATTTCATGGGATGAATTTTCACTTTTGGGTGTCTTCTCTACTACGAAATTTCTCATTACTTCCATGATCTTAGCTTCCATTGAATCCATCTTAGTATCCAACTTAGCTTCCATTGAATCCATCAACTTAGCTTCCATTGAATGCATCTTAGTATCCCACTTGGATTCCATTGAATCCATCTTAGTATCGAACTTAGCTTCCATTGAATCCATCTTAGTATCCAACTTGGATTCCATTGAATCCATCTTAGCTTGTAGTTCATTTATGTCCCTACGCATTTCTTCACCTTCATCAAGAGTCCAATTAGGATTTTCTTGAGGCTTATTTGGTGTAGAAGTTCCCTTTTTGGGTGGCATGTTGGCCAAGTATCACTTTTGAACCTTGATTTTGAGGTGGTTATGCTAGACAATATTTATTCTGTTGTATCTCCCAATTTTTGGACCTTCTGGGTATGAAACTTTATCTTATGTATTTCTATGATATTTCTTCTCTTCAATTCCACAGGTCTGATCAAAATTGGATGTGCCAAGTGGAATTTATGATAACTTCCCCACAACTTGCTGATTTTTGGCCTTTCCGGGAGATCTCACTTGTATAGTGTGCCCCGCAAAAAATGATTGATATAAAATTCTGAAACTTGCACCCAAAATAATACAGACTATCCACGATCCAATGCAACCAGTCCCACCCAATTTGGATACTCTGGGAAGAATTTATGATTGTTTTACCTGGAACACCTTCTTGAGACTAGCCAATAGGACTAGTCAGATACCCTATCTTACACAAGGTGTATCTACAAATTTATGATGAACCAGAAGCGAAAATTTTTATCACAGATAAAAAAATAATTTCTATAAATGGCCCCCAGATTTCAGGGTCTGAAACGTTACAAAAAAAAATTTATAGTGAAAATGTTGCAAAGACTCATTTCAGGATGATTCCAGAACCCTATCTTTTATAGGCTATATCTCCGAAATTATAAGGCCTCAGGAGCTAAATTTTGAACCCAAAGTACCTTGATCCGTCTTCTAAATACCCTCCAAGCCGTTCCTTCTGAAACGTTGTAGAAAAAAAGTTATAGTGAAAATTCCACAGTGTCTCAGATGTAGCAGCGAAACCCCAAGACCTTGAGCTCTAATACCATATGTTAAGAACCAAACTTCAATATAGCATAGAAAAACCTTAGGAAAAGTAATCAACGCCTTGAAAAAGAGATAATTTCAGATAATAAGCCTCTTCGAGGGGGCAACCTCCTTTTACCCCACTTAAATGTTCAAGTACAAGATGATTCAAAATGAAAATGTCTCCTTGGTATATATAGGAGACTAGGAGGTATAATTAAAAATAATGGCCTAAAGCCGACATAATTAAAATAACATTACTAATCTAAATTAAAACTAATGGCCTAAATCTGACATAAATAAAATAGCATTACCAATCTAATATGCCCCAATTAAGGGGTAATGAGCCAATATTAGGGCTTAACAGTCTATTGCAATTTGTTTATGTAATATTGTATATGTAATGTTAAGAATTTTTATTTTATTGAAGTTATTTTATGCTTCATCAATGTCGTGAAGGTATTAAAAATGGGCTCCCATGAGGAATGAAAAGGTATCCCTCTCAATTCATGAGGTTGCCCTACTATCAGGACCTAAAAATAGCTCATTTGTTTGATACAATGCATATCAGGAAGAATGTGACAAAAACATTATGGTGAATCATAGATGCTAGGAGGGATAAAGAAAAAGTCATCAAGATTTGTAGTGACATTCAGGAAGCCAATCATGCAATGCAAAGTGGGATCCAATCAAATAGCGACGGAGATCGAAATAGCCTTCCCTGGTTATTAACAGAGCAACAAAGAAATGATGTAAAAGAGGTCATTCGGAAAATAAAATTTCCCACGGGTTTTTCTTCAAACATAAATAATATCTTAACAAAGAAAGGTGAATTTGGTGGGGTAAACACACATGATTGGCATAACTTCATTAAGGTAATTATTTTTCTATATATATATATATATATATATATATATATATTGGTATACATCTTTTTAGTCTTGTTTTATTATACTTTAAAATCAAATAACGATCGATTTTAATTGTTACAGTATGTTCTACCTCTATCTCTCCCAGACCACTTCGACAACAACGTCAAACAAGCTATATATGATCTTGGCAAATACATGAGGTAAGTAGTAAATTATATGCAAATTGTGTTTTCCAATTTGTTATTCAAGATCTTAATGACATATGTTTTACTTATAATGTAATATATTAATTTATATGTTTTGTTGAAACATGGTACTTGCTTGCAACATTGACTATAGATGGTTGTCATTGAAAGAAATAAATCAAGAAAATATAAAGTATTGGAAGAGAGAAATTCCTCGACTAATGTGTGAAATGAAAAACTATCTACCTTCAGAATTTTTCAATGCACAAGAACACTACCTCATGCACCAAGTTGAGGAGATTGAATTGTCTGGACCAGTACACACAAGGTCAATGTGGATGGTGGAGAGGCACCTGAAATCATTAAAGGCTTTGGTTAGACAAAGAGCATGTCCCGAGGGTTCTATGGTAGATGGATATATGTTATATCAATCGATGGTGTATATTAGTCAATATATTCCTAAATTAGCCGCAAATATGCATGTGGATCGCATTTGGGATGTGAACTCCATTAAAAAATTTGAAGGGGAGCACCTGTTGGGGAAAGGGTAATTAGGTTTATAATACATCTGAATTTTCCTTTTTATGTGTATCGTACTTATTTAATTTTTATGCTTTCATCAATTATTAATATTTTATACCTTGCTCACTAACATATATTGGTGAATTATGATTTTCTGATATAGTTGGTCAAGAGTGGGATGCACTACATATATACATTGAAAACAATCTTGACTAGATGAAGGTATGGATTGATAGATGCATACAACATGAAGGTAGGTTATCATGGGAAGGGGTTTCTACATTGGTTATAGAAGCTCATCGTAATGGAGATACCAATCTTACATAGCAGGAAATTGATTTAGCACATGGTTTGAAAGATAAACAGGCAAACACGTTATTCATCCAATAAAATTTCATTATGTTATTTCATAAATTATTAATGTTAGTGTCGATGTGTTTTTCCCATCCATACATTACAATTTATGTGAAATATGTTTTATGTGTCTAGCATATTGCAGTTGAAGCATCACAAGGCTATGTGGTGCAATGGTCATAAATTTTGCATCAAAAAGTTGGACAAAAAGAGGAAAACTTATGATTGTGGGATAACTGCAGTCTTCGAGGTCACTAATGTTTCCTCTAGAAGTGACAGATGTCTAGAAGTCTCTGAAAATCGATACTATGGGTATTTGGAGTACATACTTGAGTGTGACTTTAAATCCTTCATAATAGTTTTGTTTGACATCAAATGGTACAGGCTACAAATGAATGAACGTGATCCTGATAGAACTATTATTCTACATGATAATGGATTTACCATGGTTAATACAAGGTCATTTGAGCCAGGAACAGATCATTATGTTCTTCCAAGCCAATGCGAACAAGTATTCTACTCAGAGGTTCTAGGTAAAGCAGGTTGGTCATTTGTTGTTAGGTATGATCCAAGAGGAAGGCCAGTAAAGTGTAATATTGTAGAGGAAGAAAATGATCTTGAAGAAGAAGATGATGCAGAGGAATAGGTAGTCGATGTAGCAGATGTCTTAGATGAAGAGCCTGAAGGAGATGAACCAAATGTACTAGTAGGAGGCAATGCAGATCTTAATGATGATATCCATGATGAAGATATATTGCTTGGAAATGAGTACATTGATGACGATGTTGATACGGTCAATCCTTACAACACCTTATATGAACCAGATGATATGGATGTTCAGTTCGATGAAGATGATCAACTAGAATATTGATGAATGTATTGAAATGTTGAAATATTGTATATATAAGGTCAGAAGAGAAGGGAAAGTGGGTGCAAGTGGAAAAGGAAAGCCTAATTTGGAGACACTTTCTATTCATTCGAGTACACTGTGTCAACCAAGGACAATACAAATCATGTAAAGGAGGTATGTATTATTTACTTATTATTTATTATGTTTCTTGTTCAAAAAGTTCTAAAATAAGTACATATCTCAAACCACTACGCATGACCTCTCGAATTTATCCCGTGCCTTAGAATGTAACAAGACTAGTTGATGTAGGAAAGAGTCTTTTTTATTATGAAGAGTGCACTCTAACCTTTGTTGGAGGTTCTTTAATTGAAATGGAGAAAAAATTAGACTGATAGCAATATGGTAAGGCAAAAGGTTTGGTGTAGTACTCCATAGGATACAAAAATACCTCTTTTTCATTGATTTCCTAATCAACACTATAAAAATACTAGAGGCGGGCAACAGTGACATGTCAATGGGGCCAATGTTGAAATTTTTTCAAACTGTATCTGTATGCATTGAAATTTGACATGAATAGGCTATTCTCATGCCTTAACGATATGGGAGGGTTTCTGGACTCAAATTTCACTCACACACCCACTTTATTCCATCATCGTATCATCATGGAAACCATAAACCCTATTTTTCATATGTTTTAGTAGATATGTTAATGATTCCAAATTTCATATTTGTATTTGAATCAAGGTCTAGCTAGATTGCACAGTATCAAATTTTAATTTCAAGTTGATAAAACAAATATGAAATGAATCCAAGCATCATTTGATATCATCGCAAGAGAGATGAATGTAAATAATCTTGCGACGAATTTTCCTTACTATCGACGAAAAAATTTCGTCGATAGTATAGCTAATTCGTCGCAAGAATATTGTGACTAATTTGAATGGTGTTAGATGGTTTGCAAGGGGTGTAGGGATTATATTATGGTGCAATGTAGTGTAGTCTATAATAACAATCTCTATGCCAAACCTCAAAATGGATAGTACCATATCTTGTTCATAAGACAAATATTATTTGTATGTTTCCTTTGTGGTGGCTCAAGCCCTCAGTACACATGATGCCTTATAATGAAATGTAACAATTTTACTATTGAATGATAGTTTTATGTCACCCATGGTTAAGGAGGAGGTATGGAGGAGGTGAAGGGACAATGACATGTGATGAATCACACCCTATCATATACCAATTTGATACAAATCACTTGTGAATCCTTAGAAAAAACCAACAAAATAAGAAGGAATCATACAGGTCTCTTTGGGATGTAAACTATATGGACTCCTAATCCTAAAGGGGAAACAACACTCACTGAATTTTCATCCTCTAAAGGTCGTTGTGCATACACATTTATAGGAATGGAGGAATGATCCATGTTGACCATGTCAAGGATCAAAATTACCTAGGGTTTTTGTGTTTGTTCCATGAAATCAAGGTCTGTGATTACATTCAACTAAGTTTTTTCCATGGAACTTGATGAGGAGCATAAGGAGAAAGAAGATGAATATTCAAGGGCTAGCTTAGAAGCAGAAGAGGATGAAATGAAAAAGTAACAAGAAGAGAAATATCAAAGGAAAAGAGAAGAAGTAGAAAATGAACTTGAGTTAGTAGAGAGCTAGAGAAAAACAGAAGGAAGTTGGAAGAAGAATAAAAAAAGTAAACAATAAGAGAATGAACAAACACTACTTCTTGTGAATTGAAATCCGATGGAGGTACATCAGTTGCTTGAAGACATTCTGTTGATGCTTTGAATAAATGTGGTTACCAATTTCTTCCATGTATATTGGTCGGATAATTCGACGAACATATTTCCATCGGATATCCGACACCCTGTCGTTGGTCTATCGATATCCCTAAGAACCTAAACCTTGTTGAAATCAACCATTATTTCCAATGCATATGCATCAGAAGTCCGAAGTAACTACATGTCAAATATCTAATAGAGAAACAACATATTCGACAATTGTTTGTCAGACTCTACAGTGGATATCCAACGAACTTGTATGTTGAATATCTGACATACAAACAAAATATCTGACGGAGGTGCCATACCTCCGACGAATATGTTTTCCGGATAGTGATTCGGATATCCGACGAGAAGGTATGTCAGATATATGACAACCAAACAACATATTCGATGGAGGTGCCATACCTCCGAAGGATATGTCTGTCGAACAGTTCCTTGGATATCCAACGAGAAGGTACGTCATATATCTAATAGTCAAATAACATATCTGACAAATGTGCCATACCTCCGAAGGATATTTCTGTCAGAAGGTTCATCGGATATCTGACAAATCTATATATATTAAAAAAAAATAATGAGATTAATGGCCCATAACTTTTTTGTGCCTATTGACTAGTTAGACCTATAACATTGTTTCCACCCAAGTTATTATCTCAGCAAGGACTTCAATAGTAATTTGGGTAAAAATATATTTCCAATCCCTTGTACTCCAGTCTCTATTTTTTCTATGGTAAAGGAATGTAAAATAAATATCCTTATCCCTCTGCCCCTTCATACATTCTTATTAAGGTAGTAAAAAACAACATGCAATAAAGAAAGATAATTGGATATTAAGTTCTAATCTTGCAATTTCAACAATGGATTTGGATATTAACTTTGAGGAGCCAAGGTAGTTCTTAAAAATGTTGATTTAAACCATCTATCAAAAGGTTTTTGGGTAGTTACCCTATTCTAGGAAGGATAACTAACATCTAACTAATTTTCCCCTTTATCTCCTTAAATGATTTTTTTTACAATCATGTAGAGAAAAGGAGTAATTCATTCATCAAATTTAGGAAACAATTATATAAGATACATAGTGCTTCAAGTATCCCAAATTTGTTGGCATTATCCCTAGAGATGTGCAGCACTATAATTCTAGGAGAGTTACATATGAAAATATTTAACCTTCTTTTGAAATGTGTGCATACAAAGAGAATTTTCCTCCAAAGCATCATGTCAACTCATCAACATGTAGAAGAGAAGGTTTCATTGACATTTTTTTGGAACTTGACAACAACTTCCCCATGTCCATCGGTTGAGCTTGTAAACAAAACATATCAAAATGTTGATGAGAAACTCATATAATGTTATAATATGATAAAGTTGATTGTAACTCTCCTAACTGTTAAAAATATTCATTCATATCAACGACTAGAACCAATAGGTAACCTCAAACATCATTTCTAATCATCGTTACAACAGACAAAGTCATGCATTCTACCCTCTTATCTAGCAAAATAATTCATTTAGACATGAAATTCGCAGCATAAATGTGTAACATCCCAAGGTTCATGTGATGCATGAATTTAATTAAAAAGGCATAAGGCGAAAGGTGAAAGGCTCAAATTAGGAATTAAAAGACGAAAAATTGATGAGAAAAATAGGGAAATTACCAGGCTCATCACCCATCACTTTTTTTCAGGGAATAGGTTGGCTCAGTATTATTTCATATAAAATCAACTTAAGGACACAAAATACCAAATTAATTCCACTAATTTATAAGTCATATCTTAAACCTTAGGACTATATCAAGTCATACCTAACCTCAAAATTTAGAAATAACAGGATATAAAATTAAAGAACCTTTATCTTTATCAAGTTGGTGCTAAATATTGTGTTAGGGGAAGAATTTGAAGAAAAGTTATAATATCTATGTCATGCAAAGGCCTATTCAATTCTTCAACCATCTAGAAATCAAGTAAAAATTGATGAATAATATGACATAAAATTATAGAGCCTTTATATTTATTAAGTCCATGCCTAGAACTTGTGCCTAGGAAATAATTTGAAGAGTGCAAACTTGGGTGTATAAATATTTCGCTATTAGACCAATATTACTTAGTGCTAATCCAAACTTTAATGAAATAAATTTGTGGATACATAATATTCTCACAACCATTCATTATTTATATTTATTTTGAAAACCTAATACATAAGTAGGCTTCTACTTGGACACAGGAGTCAAATGTTTGACTTGAAGGAGTTTAGATATTGACAAGTCCATGAAACATAGGTTTGTCTCTCTTGCCTGATTTCTCATGCCCATTTCAAAGGTCTTTGCTTCGGGAGCCATCCAAGGTTTCAGGACCTTCGTATCTCAGTACCGGATCCATTCCAACCCCCGAAATATCGTCAACGATTGTCACCTCACCATTGCATTGCAAGGAGAAAGTGACCTCGGCCACTGCGGTGCAAGGAGAAAGTGAACTCGACCACTGCGGTGCAAGGAGACATAGACCTCGAGCCACTACGTGCGTAAGGAGATAGATACCTCAACCTCGAGCCAATATTCACAAGGAACAAAGAATGGTTAGTAATTTCATTTCGAGAGTTTCGATTTGGAAAATGAATGAATAAATTTGGACTCCTCTTTCCAACTTGCATTGCGTTGCCTCTGGAAACCCCAATTTTTCCTTGCATTCATGAAACCCCAAGTTTTTTTCCCACCACACCTATGTCACTGGCTCTTCAGTTTTCTTGGTTGGGTTCCCCTCTTGCGAACTTGAGTTTTTCCTCTGCATGCTCTAACCTGTTTTCGTTACGATTTCTCATTTGGGCGCCCCTCTTGCTAACTCGCCTAGTGTTTCCTTTTGCGGAACCCCAAGTTTTTTCCCACATGAGTTGTGTCCCTAACTCTTCGGTTTTGTTTTTTTGGATATGGAATTTCGTGTGAGGGGTGATGTGAGTGATAAAATGGAGCCACCTACCGGGTCCACTCAAAGATTGGCTTAGGGCCATTTGCAGGGTTGGTCTGTTTTTGGCTTGTTATCACACGTTGCTCGGTAGCACATGAGTGATAAGTGGTAGTGAAGCTCAACTTAGGAGGCACTTTGAAAGAGAACTCTTCTCCACTCATCCTAGAGTTTGGGTGATCGTTGTGGCTTCCTTCTAGGGCCCCTGCATTTGGAAAATTCTTGGTAACATGCGAGTTGCGTTGTTGGCTCTTTTAGGAGAACATAATAGGAAGATATAATATAATTGATCTTTTAGGGTTTCCAAAGTGAGAGTCAAACATTAGTTTCCTTCATTAATGCCTTGACAGAGTCAAACATTTATGAATTAGAGGTCAAGGTGACACCTTATCTTCTAACTCTTGAATTTTAGTATCTTTAGCCTTGATTGAATCTTTTTTCTTGATTCAATTGCTTGGATAGCTTTGAAACCAATCCTTGAAGTTTCAAAAAATTCACTTTGGCACAAAGCAATTCTTTAGAGTCTTCCAACTCCTAAATTTTAGTATCTTTGGCCTTGATTGAATATTTTTTATTAATCCTCCTCGGATGGGGTGCTACTGGGTTCCTCGTGGCAAAGGTTGGGAGAAAACACAGTCTGATGCGACACGGAGCCACGTGATGGGCTCATGCCACAGGTTGTTGCCCTCCTGGGAGTTTAATTGCATTTACGTCGCGGTAATGGGCATTAACGCCACCCTTTGCACCTTCGCATTTTGTTCAATGGCTCGGCTGGTCGTTTGGGTTATCGATCTCTGTATGTGGTCTGCAGGGCTCCTCCCTTCACAGCGTAGACGGGACCTGGCTCACCCCCTCCAGACTGTTGTTGTCTCAGTCACTTTCCTGCACCTTTGGTTTAATTTCGTCCAGACCAGTCCACCTACACGCATGAAGGAACGGCTCAGAGGAAGACCGAGGAGGGGCTCTCCCTGGAAGCCCCGTCGACCCTCGGTCTCGCCTTCAGTTTCACCTTCCACTTGTTCATCCTCCCGTCCTCAGACTCCATCCACCGTCGCCACCTCGCCACCTTCGCAGTGTATGCTTCTTAACTCCATGGCTATTATCCCACGAGTGTTGGCCTCACTTCTAAGGTGCCCTCAGGACCCCCGGATGCAGTTCTCAGCCTCAATTTCCATCCCTGGACCTTCGAGCAATCTGAGCAATGAACCACCGGCATATGGGGAGTCTAAACAAGCGCGCCTCCACCCCACGGACCACCTCGATAGTGAGCACTTCAGGGATCGACTGGTCATTCTGTATGACTTAGTTTTTGAGCTCAGGCAGGAGGTGGCGGACCTTAAGTATCACCTACAAGCCACAGAAGAAAACATGGAGAGATTTCTTCAAATCATCTCTACTATGCACTTGGAGCTCTCCTCGGACCCAGTCGACTCTGCTCCAGAGGAGGCACCTAATACTGCTACGGGTGCAGGCATGGATAGAATGCAGCGACAAGCAAAAGTGAACAAGGAGAAGGCGGAGCGAAGAGGCCAAGCTGAGGACACTGCGCGTGATGAGAGAAAAGAAACGCAATGGGAAGCTCAGCCGATGTATATTGAAGAAGAACCATGGACAGAGGACCTCCGAGCCACGTGGATAGCCTATCTGCCAGGTGTTTAGCTCACTAGTGTTTTTTATCAAGTTTTCTAAGGCTCATAGTTTGGATGACAATCAGTTTGAACTCTGTTTTTAATGGACTGGTGACTTTCTGAGACATTTGAATTGGGTGGGCTGGCTGGACTGGTTTCCCCTCTGTTGGGGCATTTCGGTAACTGCAGCCAGTATATTTTTGTATTTTGGTCCTTTTATCAGCTTTAGTAGGCTCTTAATATAACATATACTTCTTATTTACAAAAAAAAAAAAAAAAAATTATTAATCCAATTTCCTGGCTAGCTTTGAAACCAATCCTTAAAGTTTCAAAAAATCCACTGTGGCCCAAAGAAATTATTTAGAGACTACCTCTCCAGATTGTTTATGCCACTCCACCATATCTAAAACATGAAGTTCATTCAAATCAACATTGATGGTTGTTGAATCATATTCATGAACTTGAATATTGTCTTCATCTTTACGTGCTCTTCATTGGAGGGAATAAATATTATATTGTGTCTTCTCATGATCTACATTTGTTAAAAAACTAGGAACAATTGATCCTTTAGAAAAAAAATCTGAGGGTATTGTTGCTTCCTGAATTGATCAGATTTTATCTTCAATTCAACCATATAAAAAATATATGGGTTTTACTTTGATGATGCTAAATCATATTTGACTAAGGATGACCTAGACTCTAGGAGAGCTTTAGAATGAACACTTTCTTTAGTAGCAAATTCAGTAATAGGTTTTGTATAAGCAATCACTATTGAAACAAGATGTCTTGTAGGAGTTGGCTTCTTGAAATGTTCCTCCAATAATAAAGACTATATATCATTGTATTCTTTCTCAACATCTTTTTGAACTTTTGTATTATGAGTAACATCTAAAATTTGGGGAATCTCCTTAGAAACACTCAAAATCTTTTGACTTTCTTCATTAAGAACTTTAGATTTCTTTGAACCAAGCTCACTTATAACTTTCTCTATTTTCCTTTTGTTTCTCATATCTTTCTTTTTGGGGGTTTGAATAGGTAATATATTCTCAGTTCTATCCCAAACCTACTTTTTTTTAACCATTTTTTCACTATTAACTTCGTTTACAACCATAGTTGCTATATCTAGTTAGCTACTTTTTCAACTTCATTCAAAACATTATCTTTATCCATTATAATGGCATCATGCTTAGTACACTGCTAAAGAGTTAGAATAATGGTACTAAGAACTATCTCTGAAGTTGATTTCCTTCCACAATTTCCTATAATTCTCTCTGACTTTCTTTATTTTCCAATATCTCAAAACTTGGATCAAAGTGATGAAGTTATGATGAATTCTTGTTCAAATTCCTCCTTTCAAAAATGACACAGTGAGGATCATAGTGCCAAACCTCTCCCAACTTGAAATTATAGGAACTTAAAATCTTACTTACATAAATTAAAGTTGATTTATTTTTAATTACACAAGAGGAAACAAGTGCAAGTAAATTGAAATAGGATTTTTTTATGCTTGGAAGTAAAATGCAAATAATCTAAGCTCAAGATTTTCGTAATATACTTTAATTAAAATATTTTAGAGGTAAGATAAAATTGTAGCAAGTAAGGTTCAACTTCAAAGCCATAAAATCTGAGGATTGTATGGTCTTTTATAAATATACCAATCCTCTATCAAGTATTTATACTTAGCTACAAACATGTCTTACATTCTTGAGGAATTGTAGGAGTGTATTCTCCATGAAAATATGAGTCATATACACGAATTTATCAATAAAAGTAGTACAACCTCCATTCTTTGGAATGACTTCTTATCAATGGATTCCATTTAGAAATTAGGAGGGGGTTATCTTGATCATTAAGCCTATTCAACTGTATGTGTTCAAAATTGGTATCTTGAGAAAATAAGAGCAGATAAACCAAGTAAGACTAATATATAAAAGATTTATCTATTGAAAAATTTCATAATTGACCATAAGTAGCATTATATAAGTAATCAACATAATAATATTGAAGTGAAGTTAAACTAAATTATAGTTGCATAAAAAACGTTATCATCATGAGAACCTAAAATCAAAAACATCATTGAAATCAGTTCTCTAGATAGCTTGTGGAAAATGGAATATTGAAAAGAAGAGGTTTAATTTGGAACGTATTCCCTCAATTGAATATATCTACCTAATAAATCTCTTGGAAAATGGAATATTGAAAAGAAGGGGTTTAATTTGGAACTTATTCCCTCAATTGAAGATATCTACCTAATAAGTCTCTTTTAGATGAGACAATTTGACTATTGAATTCAATGGATAAAACTTCATCATTCAGAGTTAAAACATCAAGAAGTAAAAAAAAAAATAGGGATAGTTGAAGTTGTAATAGGGAAAATTTCCTGAGTAGCATCAATCAAAAGAATAGCTCAATGATTTGAATTATAGTATATGGCACATAGAACAACGAAATAAGAGAATGGGTAAATGGCATGAATAATTTATTTGGATGAGTCAGTAGCCCAAGTAGGAATTTGATCTTTCCTATCTCTGTATCTTTTGTGAATTGCCTATTTAAGCTTATATGGACTATCGATGGTTAATACATGGTCAATTACATAATCCAAAATGTCAATTAAGTTTTCAATTTTAATAGGAGGCAAAGGAGGCTTAGTAGGTTGTAGGTTTCTTTCCTCAGCCCGTTTTATTAAGTTGGAAACAAATTGAGGTATTATTCACATATTGAAGTAGTTGAAAATAAGACTTAGCAACTACTAATAAATTTTTCTGAGATGGTGAAATCTTTGTATATAACTAGTATTCAAATGTAACTTAACCTTCAGTGTTTCTTTGAACCAAGAACAACATCATTGTGAATAATACACTTTACTTTGGGTGTAAAATTCTTTGAGAAATGATCCTCAAAGATAGAACCTTGTACACCCTACGATAATAATTGTAGTGGCATTGTACTAATGTAAGGATTCCACTAGTAAAATATGAAGACAATATCCTTACATGTCTTTCCCTATCACTAGTAAAGGTTTTGGGCACACCCTATAGTCATACAAATTCTTTGAAAAATAATTCCATTGTCTTGTTGGCATCTTTACTTTTTAGAGGGAATGAAATGGACCACTTTTGGAATTTTATACTATGAACCATTACCCTTACATGTCCAAGGAAATCCCAAAACAAAACCCATAGTGATGTCAACCCGAGTCCCAAGGTCTCTCTAGTATTGGCATCAACATACATAGTCTAGTATTTCACAAACTTGGATTGGAAAACAAGAAAGTTTGACAAGAATAAACATATTTGTCCACATATTTATGCATTTGCATCCAAAATAACCTCTACTCTACCATATAATAAAGATCTTATCTCAGCCACCCAGATCACCAACATGCAATCTAAAACTTAATTCTCCCACAAAGAACCTGCAAGGATGCACAATTGCTTGCCATGAAAAAGAAAATCATCCAACATCAAATAATCCTTGAAGAGATTTCCATCCACACCCATAGGATTATGCACATATTTAA
>ML818195.1:29779-41928 GCA_009831015.1 Picea engelmannii
ATCTTGTACTTGAACATTTAAGTGGGGTAAAAGGAGGTTGCCCCCTCAAAGAGGCTTATTATCTGATATTATCTCTTTTTCAAGGCGTTGAGTACTTTTCTTGAGGTTTTTCTATGCTATATTGATGTTTGGTTCTTAACAGTTACCATGGTGGCTACTTATGGCTAGACCAACGTATCGCAATCGATCTGACGTTGATACATAGGATCATCGAATTAAATATGCAAGGACCCAACTCGCAGGACTTCTATCCAGGGAAAGCCACAAATAGTGCATTAGCATAGAATATCAAGGATACCTACGGCGATGTTGATAAGGGGATGTGAGGCTACAAGGTAGCTTCCATCCATAATGGTACAATGCACCTAGCATGCCAATTAATTACAGGAAATCTAGTAAGGAAGAACAGACCCACATAGGTTACAGGGTTTGTCGTTGACCTCACAAGGAAATGCATGGAAGGCCTGCAGATGAACTGGGTGAAGTACCTATTTAATCAATTGGAATTAGACTATCATGAAGCATGGGATCAGGGCTACGAGTTCCACTTTAGCTGGCTCCTGATCCTCATCGTGTTTATTGCTTGGGATATGCCGGAAGGTGCGACCTTCCCGGACATTGAGTCGTTCGAGCCACTAACTATGAAGTTCACCACGCTCTGGTACTCGAGTGATATGGGAAAAAAATGGTATTCAAACGTGGGATTTCACACATATTATCTCCAACTCAAGAGGGATATCGAAGTTGAACCTCACATGATGCCAAAAACCCTACAGCGGTTTCGAACCCTCATGAAATTTTGTGCAGATTGGCACTTCATCTATATCATTGCACGAGCAGAAGAGCATAAGGAGGAGCTTCATTCGTACTACAAGATCATAAAAGAGGACCTCAAGGAGATAACTAAGGACTAGTCAGCAGACCTCCTTATCCCCACTAATCCTATAGAGATGTACGACCCCGAACTTGACATCTCAGAGGCCACTCACAAAGAACTTGACACACCCAGAACTAGCAGAAGGAAGAAGACCGCATAAGTCCAAGACTTAAGCAGTGCATCAGAAAAAACTGCTTCAGTATCACCTAGCCGAGGGGGTGATGACGAAGTAGAAGAGATAAATGGAAAAGAAGATGAGAAAAAGCAAGGAGAAGTAACACCGTCTAGATATGAGGTTGATCCCTTGAATAAGAGGAAGGTTTCTCCCCTGAAAACATCTTCCCGAAAGAAATCTAGAGCCACGTTGACCAAGATGCAGACTATGCTCACTATCGATGACTTTGACTTCATCATCGTAGTTGTAAACGACGCCTCACAAGAAATATTGCAGAAACATGAAGCCAAGAAGGAGGAGATGTACGACAGAATCAAGGTTGAGCTCCAAGAGGTACAGTAGGCTCTTCAGTCCAGTCGTGCAGTGTCCATTGTGCCCCTTCTGTCGAAAGAACCAGAGTTGGGAGATGAGCCAGCCCAATTCCGCCAACTAGTTGATGCGACCGAAGCTTGCCCTCGTCGTGCACAAGAAGAAACAGAACAAGCCACCCAAGATTTGAAGCAAGTGCAAGTAGTTGTATAGAAACACTGAGTTGTGAAGTAGGAGAAGTTTTCTCTATAGACAAAGTTTGAAGAGGAGAAAGCATAGATTCAGCAAGAAAAATAGCAGTTGCTCACAAAACAACTGGAAGTGAAAGAAGCAGTTAACAAAACACTTCGCTCTATGACAGGCTTAGAGCCAAAGGTAGAAGACCTAGTTGAGAATCAAGTACAGTAGATCACAGAAGCTATCCAGCAGCTACAACAAATAATAGCAGACTTAGAGCTTCACACAGTGCCCGACACCCCGCAGGATGTGAGGGATCAAAGAGATGTAATTACTTGAAGCACAGTTGAGAGAATAAAGGCCCTTTCCATGGAATGTAAACAACTAAGTGATCATAGTGCCCAAACTTATGAGTGACTCACTGAGAATCCAGAACTGAAGGCACTGGAGTTACAGCTCCAGGAGGCTAAGCAGCAAGCAGAAACAATAAAGGTGTAGTTGAAGACCCTATCAGTTGTTGAAAGGATGAAGCAATCCCAAGAGCAACGCATTTCTCAATAGCAAGTCCACACCATTCAAAGTAGAGTCTTGTAAGTGACTCATAGGCTCCAACCTATACAGGATGAGGCTTGCCAATTGTTCTCAGAGATCGAAGGCCGAGGAGCAGAACTGGAGCAAGTCGTCACTGCGATGGAACAGCGCTTAGAGGGACCTGTCAACAAAGTTGTTATCCAAGAGTTCGCTGAGCAGTAGGTCATGGAAGAGAAACAAGTTGAATCAGATCAAGCCAAGATCGAGGATTTTGAGGCAGAATTACCCAGATCATAGTGAATTGGGACGAGTCACAGGTGAGTGTTGGGGGCTTGTTGGCCCTTGACCAAATTTTGAGGATCCTTGGTCATGTTTGACCTATTTTTGGGACTTCGACAGGCTGTTGAAGGTGGACCACAAGACGAAGCGGAGATCGCGGGATCTTGGCCCCTTTTTAGGGCCTTTTTGGGTTTTGGGCTTATGTAATGGGTATGGAGATGTCGGCCCATGGGTTTACCCATGCTTAGGCCTATTTTGTAATGTATAAATAGAAGTATAGGCGATGTAAGAAGTAGTGAATGGTGACTAGTAGTGACTAATCAGTTGCAAGTGTGATAAGTGCCAAGTTCTAAGTGCTAAGTGGTAATTTCTTTGTGTATACTATGTGAGGCTTGCAGATCTAAGTGCAAGTGATTGTAAGAGACTATGGAAGGCTTTGTGCTATAACTCAAGGAAGGAGGATCTAGAGAGGTGCGCATATCTCATGTCCTCTGTGGAGTTGATTTTGAGGCTTTGTGCATGTAAGAAGATTGATTGAAGATAATAAAGAAGATGAATATTTGGTGGACGTAGCCCCAGGGTGGGGGTGAACCACGTATATCCTATGTCGTGAATGTTTTTTTCTTTTTGGATGTTCTTTTGTTCATGTGATTCAATGCTTAGTGTGATGTTACATGATAGATGAATCTTATGTGATAGCTTAGTGTTGAATAATGTGAATGAATGCTATATCTTATCTCTATTGGTATGCTTAGTTCTTGAATCTTCGTGAATACTGCATTGATTTGTTGTTAGGGTTTAGCTACGCTGTAAACTAAGACTGAATATTTTTGAATCATAATTGCTAAGTTCTTTGTTAATGTGTTACAATCACATATCTGTGTCCCGGCTAAGGTTGCAGACATCTGATTCCTGCAACCACCCCTGCCTCTACCTCGGGTGAGACTTCATTTTCTTCGCAGGTGTTGCCGAAATGGAAGGTAGTTTGGGTTTTGTTGGTGCGTCATTGTAACGTTGAACCCTGGGTCTTCCCCTATGCCAACATTGATTTAGTTAGGTGTACCAGAGAATTAAAATATCCTCACCTAATTCTAAATTCTATATTTCTTACAAAGGAGCAATTTGAGGAACACATCGAAATACTCAAGAATTTGTCCATGGAGAAGTTCAATAGTATAAAAGAATATAATGAAGATGAAATTGATAATTGGTTGGTCAATTATTCAAACAAAAACATATGTATTGAAACTTAATTACATCAAATATAGTTTGATTTAAGGGAGTTAGAAATTACTTTGTTTGATATAAGGATTAAACAAGAGATTAATGTTGCCCCAATGAAGGATTATATTCAAGAATGGTTAAAACAGGATTTGTTAAAGATAACCGAAGAGGATCATTTGGGAAAGGTTGAAACGAACCAACCAACCACAATAAAGGACAACATAAAAGACATAACAAGAAGAAAATAATGAGAGAGAGATTCCATCACAGTAAGTCCATACTAATCACTCTTATCAGAATTCATTTAGTTGTGTTTATTCTTTCACTAGAAAAAATATAACTGAGTTCTGACAAGTTCCCTTTCATCTTCTTTCCAGATCATGTTGCTCACACTTTGCTCCAGAATCATTTTCCTTCTTCATACTTCTTGTGTATATTTTATGGTCCATGGGATCCCCAATCCCAGTCCATTTATGGACAAATGCCTTTAAATTTCTGAGATTGTAATAGACTCTATTATTTTTAGAAATCCTAGAGAACTATTTCGGGGTCAATTTTAATTGTATTTTATAACTCTGATTTTTTAGTATAAGGTATTTGAAATCGACTTATCAAATTATATTTTCTATATTAATAAGTAATACTCTTTCAAAGTTCTCTTGTGCGATTGGACCATTTTCTTTTATTTGAATGTGATCAGAAATATATGAGACTGTGATGGATGTCATGAAATCTTTGTTATTTTCTATAATTTATTTTCATTATGTGTCATGCTTGAGGTTCTTGGTCCATCTCTCAAGAATTCTCCATTAAATTTACTTTTTTCAATTGAACTTTTATTGAGCGAGAAAGATTTGAATTATGTCATTTGACATAATTCTATATTATTTCATATAAGATATCCAAAGAAAAATAGAGTGCCACCTCTATAAAAATGCAGGGGAATATTTATATTATCATGAGGTTGTAATTTCGGTCTTGACATATTCAAACTTCAACATTTTTGGCGACCATACTGGGGAGAAACAAACACAAAAAGTTGGTTTCAGGCCAAAATTCTCTATGACTCAGCCTCAACCATGCCAATCCCAGTTAGAAATTGGATTGGAAAATCAAAGAATTATTTTGCATCATTTGTATAATCTTGTGTTGACAACATCCCAAAATAAAGAAGATTTGGAAAGATCCTAGAAAACTCTTGTCTAAGAAGAAGAAAGAGAAATTCTTAAAAGAGAAAGAAGAGAACAAGAAGAAAAGATTTCAGTCATGGGTGATAGAGGTGAAAACTATGAAGAAAGGAATGAAATAAGAAATCCAAGAAGAATGGTTAGTGATCCAGGTGGATATCGGTGTCCTCCCATCTTTTCCAGCTGGCTCAAAATAACTTTCTAGCAATTTTGATAATTTACTATTTTTAACAGTTTTTGGGTCCTGAACTTCCAGAGCCGTTTTGAGGCCCTAAACGACATTTTTTGGGGTATGTTGTAGCCAAAAAATTTTATCATCGGATAGATATTTCCAATGGGCTATCATACGCCTAAAACGGAGATCGTATGCAAAAGTTATGACCCCAGGAAGTTGATGTACTAAATTACCCAAACGAGGCCCACATGACTTTTGGCGCTTCATCTCCTAGGGTTAGGTTTTTGGATGTTTACGGTTTTTGAAACTCCTGTTTATTGTAAAAAGGCCTTGATAGCCTCATGGTAATCATCTTCTTGTGAATGATAGTTTTCATCACATCTCTTCTCAGAGATAAGCCGCCACCATTCCAGCAAGCTTGTTTTATGCTACATTTTACAGTTTCAGCTTATTTCCTTATTGAATAGAAAACCAGTTTTACTGTATCTCTGTTATTCTATGTTAAGAATATATTAATAATATGTACTCATTTCATTCTGCTCATAAAATCTAGATCAGTGGTATCAGAGCGGTCTGCTCCTTGTCATCTTAATGCATGTCCCCAACAAGGTTGGAGTACAAAGATTTGGGTCTCGAGCTTGTTTCTCTTGAGGATAAAAGCTCTCGCACACCCAAGCGACCTCTCATAGAAGGAGAAAATAAATATGAAGGGACAGGAGATCCTTTCAAACTGTTGATTGAGGAAGCCCTCACGCAACAGAGGAATGAGATGATGGATAATTCTGCACAAATCCTTTGGCGGTTACCAATAGGCAACGCATTTTCTTCAAGCAGAGGCATCACCCCCTTCAAGGTACAAATAAACTTCAATATTCCTATATTTGAAGGTCAGATAGACACAAATGTTGTAGACAAGTGGTTGAATCTGCTAGATGGGTATTTTTTTGTCCATAACTTTTCGAATAGAGAAAAGATTACTTATGCGCTCCTCAAAGTTGTTCCCCGTGTCAAAGATTGGTGGGAAACTTTCTGTGAGCAAAAGGAAACAGAGGAACCCTCATTATTTACAGTCATGACCACCTGGGAATCCTTCAGGGATGCTATTAAGGAAAAATACTACCCTGTCAAAAGTTATGACGACTTATATACCAAATGGACCACACTGCGGCAAGAAAGAAACCAAGCAGTGCCAGATTTCACAAATATCTTCCATACCTTGCGCACCAAACTGGGTATCAAAGATTCAGAGTGACATATGGTGCTCAAGTATCATGGTGATCTGCATAGATACATCTAGATTGAAATGGAATTTCTGAACATCTCATCGTTGGGCACGGCCTACTGATATGTCGTCAAAATAGAGCAGAAGCTCAAACAAAAGATGCAACAATTTGGGTCGGGGAACCCCACACAACAAAAGCTAGGAAAGGGTGGCCCCAACCCACATAACAAAGGACAAAGAAAATATGGACAGTATCAGGACAACCAGTCCAATCCACAAGAAAATAAGGACACTGGAAAGACAAAGAAAGATATTGGGAAGTGGTGTGGATTCCATAAGATCCCTTGGCATAACATTGTTGATTGTCGCTCAAAGAAGTCATTGGTGGTTGAAGTGAAATCCTCTAAATTAGATGTGGGTTCTGACTCTAAGTCAGAACCAGAAAGGGGAAGACGGATCATTGATGTGGAACCCAGTGCCACTGTTTCTACCACCAAGCTCCAACATGGTGAACCAGACGAGCCAGAAGAAGGAGAGAGCCTCTTCCATTCACAGATGTGGGTAAAAAGCACCCCACTACACTTCATCGTTGATAGTGGTATCTAGAAGAACCTCATCTCAGCAGAGGTCGTCAAGCAGTTGGCCCTATCGACAACGTTGCACCCACAACCCTACACCATTAGATGGCTTCGCCAAAGAAGCGATCTCCATGTCAGCCAATAGTGTCGATTGTCATACGGCATCAAGCCCTTCAAAGACAAGATATTGTGTGATGTTGCTCCTCTCGAAGTTTGTGATGTTCTTTTGGTCCAACCTTATTTATGGAAATGTCATGTTGTATATGAGTCTAGGCCTTGTAGTGTTATTATTACTTTGAATAGGAAATTGTACAGGATACCCAAGGTTGTCCCACCTAGTGCTATTTACTTGATCTCTGCTAAGAAATGCAAGAAGTTTATCTCTCAAACGGGGAAGTTTGTCTTCTTCATGATTCACTCTCGGAATGAGAGAAAGATCATAGCCACATCCAGGGTCTCTGCGACCAACCTCTCCACATAACAGAAGCAAATATATAAGGTCATGGAATAATACTCAGATATCTTCTCCTCGCCTACTCGGGTACCTCTGCACTGCTAGGTCAAGCACCCCATCGATCTGACCCCCAACGCACCTCTGCCCAATGGGCCAATCTATCGTTGCTCTCTGTTAGAGAATGAGGAGATCAAGTGACAGATCCAAGAATTTCTCCACAAGGGGCACATCTGTCCCATCTCATCACCTTGTGGGAGCCCAATCGAGTTGGTACAGAAGAAATATGGAACCTGGTGACTTTGCATTGATTACTGGGCTCTGAATAAAATCACAGTCAGAAACTGGTACCTGATTCCCTGAATCGATGACCTCCTTGATCAATTCATGGGGGCCAAAAACTTGAGTAAGATTGATCTAAAGTTTGGCTACCACCAGGTCCCGATAGAACAGACAGATGTATGGAAGGCCTCCTTCAAGTCAAAGAAAGGCCTTTTTGAATGGTTGGTCATCCCCTTTGGTCTGACAAATGCTCCAGCCACTTTCATGAGGATGATGGACAATATTATGCGACCATTCACCAATACTTTTGTAGTGGTGTATTTGGATGACAATCTCATTTACAGCAAGACTTGGGCGGAACACTTGCAGCATATTCAACAGGTTCTGCACACCCTACGGTAGCACAAGTTATACGCCAACTTGGAAAAATTCTCCTTCGGCATGGACAGGGTCCATTACCTAGGATACATCATTGATTAACATGGTGTACATGTGGATCCAGCCAAGATCCAAGTCATCCATGACTGGCTAGCCCCAACCACACTCACTAAGCTTCAGAGCTTCTTGGGCCTTGCCAATTTCTATCGCAGGTTTGTGTTGAGCTTCTCCCATATTGCATGGGCCCTCAACCAAATAACCAGGGGTGGTGATAAGGAAAAATTTGTGTGGGGTCGACCCCAACAACAAGTGTTCGATGATTTGAAGAAGTGCTTGTGCTCAGCCCCAGTACTTTCACTACCATACATGCAGCAGCCCTTTGAGATTGAGACTAATGCGTCAGACTATGTTGTGGGTGTCGTTCTCATGCAACACGGCTACCCCGTGGCCTATCATAGTGAGACACTATCAAATGTTGTCCGTAAGTACCCTACTTATGACAAAGAAATGTACTCCATTGTGAAAGCCATCCGTGAGTGGAGACATTACATTCTTGGGAGGGAGACAGTCATCCACACTGATCATAAGCCACTACAGTTCATGCAGACACAAGGAAAATTGCAGAATGACCGCCATCAAAAGTGGTCCACATACTTGCAGCAATTCCACCTAAAAATCAAGTATAAAACAGGAAGCACCAATCGCGTCATTGATTTCCTCAGCAGACCACCAGTCGTGGAACTCACCACAGTGCTAGACTCTTGTGGCCATGAGACCTCTGGATGACCCCAACTCTATGAGATAGACTCGGACTTCACCACCACCTACTAAATGTTGGGTGCAAAGGTAGTTGTCGATAATTTTCATCTTCAGGATGGGTTGTTGTGTCGCCTGGGCCATATCTTTGTTCCATCAAGTGAGCGAGTGAAGCTGATCTAGGAATCCCACTACAGTCAGGTGGCAGGACACTTCTGAGTCAAAAGACAGTGGGGATGCTACAAAAACATTTCTACTGGCCAAAACTTCGACAAGAGGTCAGCAAGTATATCAGGTCTTGCACTGCCTGCGTTATTACCAAACCAACCACTAAGAAACAGGGCATGTACACTCCTCTTCCTACTCCTAATAGGCCATGGGAATCCATATCAATGGACTACATGTCGGGCCTCCCATCCACCAAGCAAGGAAATGACTGTGTTTTTGTGGTTGTTGATCATTTTTCTAAGATGGCGATTCTGGTTGCCTACAAGAAGAGAATCACATCAGAAGCCACTGCCAAGCTCTTCTTTGAATGAGTCTGGGTACATTTTGGAATCCCACAAACCATTGTCTCAGATTGAGACATTTGATTTCTCACCACATTCTGGTCGAGCCTCTAGTCACTCCTGGACACCAAGCTCACCAAATCCACAGCCTTCCACCCCCAGACCTATGGCCAAATCGAGGTCGTAAATCGAATGATCATGTATATCCTACACATGTATAATTCCAAGCACCCTCGCACATAGGATGGGAGTCTTCCCTATGTCCATCATATCTACAACTGAGACCTTCATAGCTCAACCGACCACAGCCCCTTTCAGGTGGGGTTGGGATTCCAACCATTGGATCCCATAGATGTTGCACTTTCCCTTGTGGTCACCTCGACCAAATCCTCTCCTACTCCAACTGAGGCTAACAAATCCACTCGGTTCATTGAGAGGATCCATCACATCCGCCAACAGGTTCAGGCTATCCTACAGAAGTCCAATGACAAGTACAAGCAGCGCCATGATCAACATCAGGTGCCACATAAGTTTCAGGTGGGCGACAAAGTTTGGTTGCACTTTCAGAAAGAACACCTTGCAAGACCCCATGATAATCTTCACCCACTTCGTTATGGTCCATACACCATCACCAAGGCTGTGGGGAATAATGCTTTTGAGCTCAACATTCCTCCTTTCCTTGGCTTGCACCCAGTGTGCAACGTGGACCTCCTTCGGCCTTATTTTCCACCATTATTGGACACCTTAGACGTAGCAGAACAACTGACGCCAACAGAGATCAACCCCAACTACATACAACAGGCATCCAGTGATAAAATTGTGGACACATAGATCAAGGGCACTCAACAACAAAGGATCCAACTTTATCAAGTCGTCAAAGCAGGGCAACTCCTGCACCAAGGCAAGTGGCTCACCCCCGGCCAAATTCAACAACAATTTCATCATCTGATAGGGGAACTCAACGCAATGGATACCATTTCTTCCTAAGGAGGGAGGATTGATCCAGCTGGATATTGGTGGCCACCAATCTTTTCCAGCTGGCTCAAAACAACTTTCTAGCAATTTTGATAATTTACTATTTTTAGCAGTTTTCGGGTACTTAACTTCTAGAGTCGTTTTGAGGCCCTAAACGATGTTTTTTGGGATATATTACGGTCGCAAAATTTCATCATCGGATAAATATTTCCAATGGGCTATCATACGCCTAAAACGGAGATCGTATGCAAACATTACGACCCCAGGAAGTTGTTGTACTAACTTACCCAAATGGGGCCCACATGACTTTTGGCGCTTCATCTCCTAGGGTTAGGTTTTTGGATGTTTAGGGTTTTTGAAACTCCTGTTTATTGTAAAAAGGCCTTGAGAGCCTCATTGTAATCATCTTCTTGCGGATGAGAGATGTTGTCACATTTATTCTCAGAGATAAGCTGCCACCATTCCAGCAAGCTTGTTTTTTGTTGCATTTTACAATTTCATCTTATTTCCTTATTGAATAGAAAACCAGTTTTATTGTATCTATGTTATTCTGTGTTAAGAATCTGGTAATAATATGTACTCATTTCATTTTGCTCATAAAATTTGGATCAGTTAGAGACTTCCCTCTTAAACTTCGAGGACAACAACATGAGATTTGAACTCTCCCACAAAGAATATTTCCAGTAAGTGATGGAGCAATAGATCATAAAAGACATATGGATTTATTTTTGGATATGTGTGATTTTCACCTGATAGAATATGATGATGTAATGGTGTGATTTTTTCTTCATACTTTTCCTGGTCAAGCATACGAATGGTATACATCCCTACCTACAAGATCAATTGCATCGTTTGATGATCTTGAAACTATGTTTTTGAATATGTATGCTCACTCGGTGGCCTACCATACTCTTCTTACACAATTCACTCAGATATGTCTGAAACATAATGAAAAAATTTTAGATTTCAATATAAGATTTTTCAAAACACGCAATAAAATTCCAGAGGAACAAAAACCTAATGATCCTATGATACTTGGGTGTTATAATAATGTGATGTCTTCTAATGTTAAATTTGCAATCATATCTTCCCAAATTGAAAATTTACGTGAAACAATGGAAAAATATACAAAAATAGAAGAGATAATGTTGGAAACAGGTGTTGATTCTGACATCATCCTTGGAAGAGTCCAAAGACAAATGGAAAATTTGACCATTTCAAATCATGAAGCTTCAAGTTCAAGGAGAATTGAAGATCAGAAAACACGTCATACTGAAAATCAAGTAGTTGGAGGAGGTTTCTTCAAAGGAACTATACCAAATATAAAGAATGATCCTGGTGCAACACAAGAAACTAGATAGAGAATGGAGATAGCATAGATGAATCAAACTATTCGGAAAATGAAAAACAAAATAACAATATTAAGGAGAAATGAAAATTTTATTTCTAATCTAAGCTGAACAAAGAAGAAATCCAATTCAAGGAAAAAGCACCAGAGGTAATGGTAGCACCAATGAATATAGACAGAGAGCACCAAGAACAAAAAATACAAATGTTGTAATACTAGAAGATGTTTTTGAGGATCAAGATTTTAATCAAGAGGATGATTATATTCAAGAAGAAATTCTTGAATCTGTAAAGATGGATGAATGCGAGACATCCGTGTATATATTTGAAGAAAACAAAAAAAAAAAAAAACATCTCGCAAGATAATATTGTGCAGACAAGAGCACAAGAAAATAAAACAAAAACAAAGGATAATTTGGAAAAAGAAAAATAAAATGTGGACAAAGAAAGAGAAGAAATAAGGTCAAGTGGAACAAAAAATAATAAGTAGCAGTTGATTGTGAATCAATCAAAGAATTCTCTGCAGATGAAATATAATATAATAGATGATCTTTCAAAATTGAGAATTGCTTTTCCATTTATGGAAGTTGTGAAATTTCCCCAACAAAGGAAAAATATTCTTAAATTTTTAGATGAACCAGTGCATAGAATGGAAGTTGATGCATCTAGTTCAAGGAAACAACAAAGTAATCTAAATAGAACAAAAGTTAAGGTCCC
>ML818195.1:64301-82670 GCA_009831015.1 Picea engelmannii
TCTACTTCATCAACGAAATTTGCAGTTATAGCAAACCTAAGTTTACACTTCCTGGTTACTTGTAACTTAGCATTATCACATATCCAACCAAGAGGGTATGGCTTAGGATGTGGACTTGTTTCCAACTTAAGCTTCTTAACAGTCTCTTCAGAAATAAGATTTTCTTGTGATCCAGAATCAAATAACGTGTCTATCTTAGTATGTTTTGAAACAACCCTTATATGAAAAAGTTCAATTCTCGTTTTCTCTTGTTGAGTTATATTGACATTAGCATTACTTGAAGAGCTAGTACTTGCAACATAATTATTACCTTGGTAACCCATGGATGTGATCTTCGTCTCATCACCCGAATTTGAACCTAAGTCTTGTAGAACAGTCGCAACAGTCTTTGACTTCCCTTTATTGTTGTTGCCAAAATTTTTGGGTCTTCTTTCAGGATGAAGATTCCAACAGTGATCTTCATGATGGCCATCTTTTGAACAATGTTTACATGTGAACTTTTCTCCCTCCTTCTTCACAGCAGCATTCTTCCTGCCATTGCCTTTGAATTTCTTCTTTCCTTTGTCTCCCTGGTTGTATGTCTTCTTGAAACCCTCATGAGTATCGTTCCTTCCCCTTGCTTCCAAATGAGTAGCATGTACACAAACTTCATCTAGATTCGTAGGATTAAACATGAGTATAGTATGCCTCAAATAACTATGCAAAGCACCAATATATTTGAGCAATGTTTCCTGTGAAGACAAATCAACTCCCAAAACCAAATCTCTTCTCCTAAATTCCTGAGTAAAACTTTGTACATTCTGTCATTTTGCTTGTCTAAAATTCTGCCATTCCATGGTTGCCTTTTGTTTATATGCCAATGGATAAAGTTGTTTTTTAATTGCTATAATGAAATCATTCCAAGAAAGAAAAAAAATTCCATGTTTTTTCATTTCTTCCTGTGTCTTAGATTCCCACCAAATAAGTGTTGAACCATCTAATCTTAATGAAGCAAGCTGAATTTTGGTTTCATCATCTTGCATCTTTTGTATTCTAGAATATACTTCAATTTGACGTATCCAATTATCTAACTTTTCAGCGTTAACTTCCACATTATAAATTGGCAACTCAAATTTTATATCAAGCTTTAATGAAGGAATTTGCGAAGGAGTTTTACCATTCCCCTATGGAGAATTCAGAAGATGTTTCGAACTGGTAGAAGAAGAAGAAGATGATGGAGGAGGAGAGGGTGGTGGAGAAGCACCATTCCCTCCATTTTCGCCTGGAGTTTTGTCACCACCGCCGCCCTTATGCATTGAAGGGTTGGAGCCTTCACCCTGCGACATTATGTTCCGTTCCATCAAGATATTCATCATATCTCTCAACTCCATGACAACCTCTCTGAGATCTTCATTTTCAGCCAGAACACGTTCATGACTTTCTGCACGAGCCATGCTTGGTGAATATCTCTCTGAAACTTGCGGTGAATAAATTTGCTTCCTCCTTGTCAGATGAGAACTTGGCTCCACAAGTTTACCTTCTCCTCTTGTGAGTTTCAACCTTGTGAGCATCAAAAACAAAACTTACAAACAATCAAGTCTTCAAAACCAGTGCTCTGATACCAACTTGATCTAAAAATGAAGAAGACTTGAAAAACATGAAATTTATTGCAAGTGAATGTTATGTGTTTTAAAGCAAAAGGATCAGTTTGCAACACATAAATTTAAGGATTACTTATGCAAATTACACATAGACAGCAGCATAATCAATGAACATAAACACATAAGCACAGCAATTGATAAAGGAGTTCACCCCTCTCTTGGGCTACATCTCCTGGTCAAGCTTCCAATGGATCATTATTATTAATTGCTCAAAAGTTCTCAAAAAACATGTCTTACAATGCTCAAACTGACAAACCAACTGCTCCAATGGCTTCAGAGCGTCCCAAAACCCCTGTCTGGGCTCTTTCGGCACCTCAATCGGTCAAAAAACGAACAAGTTAGGCCTCCTGGAAATCCCCCTCTTCAAGCTTGTTGTCTCTGCATCTACAAAACGCACCCTTCTTGAATGAACCTGGCTCACACACATTTTAAAGCGTGAAAACCCAGCACCGAGCGCAACCGCGCCAATGGTGCAAACCATAGAATGGTTAAGGCGCCTCCAACCCCTAACTGCCTAGGCACTTGGGCGTATGAAGGTCATGTGACCGCGCGCTAGGGTAAAAAGTGCCAAACGGTTATAACCGCGCCAACTTCCCGCTCCGGTCATGGTCACATGGTATATAATATAGAACCACGGGCTATACCAAAACTCGCACCAACCAAAAACCACGCGCATATATATTAATATGGTCATAAAAAAACTTTGGGTTATGTTTTATAAATCCGCCATATATTTTAATACACGGTTATATGTGGTATAATGGAACCACGGGTCGGGGCTCAGCCCCGGCCTGCCCCCTTTCCATTTAATACAATGAAAAAATTCAAATAATATTGAAACCATATGTTAAATAAGAACTGACTCGTGGCCCAATGGTCGAGTGGTCGTGCGAAGGCGTTAGGTGTTGGGGAGGTCCGGGGGTCGAACCCCGCGGTCTCCACCATAGCTTTTACACATCAATCATAAACCAACTAACGAGGGACACGTGGCGACCATGGATTGGGCCACGTGTCCTCATATCATTTTCCACCAAATGGACACGTGTCAGCTTCCAATTCGTCAATAGTCAACCAATCAACATCTGCCACATCACCACTGTACAGTCGTACGGTCCTGCCATGTCAGACCGTATGGACTGGTACAGTCAGCATCAAATGTTTTGCTTGTTTGGCTTGACGAACAGATCATGATATCTTCTCCATACGGAGTCCATTTGACAAAGTAAATATACCATTGGAATCAGGAAGACGAGACGGACGCAATGGCACTATTTTCGTCGCATTCTGAGCACTTTGAAATTTGAGCAAAATTTGATCCCCTGATCAACCACTGATGGTCACATGAAGGGAAGAAGCTAGCAAAGTTAAGGTCCACCTTGGAGTCTCGGTGATCACAACTGGGAGCATCAAGATTATTCATCACAAGAATTGCGATATGCGATATCGCGATGAGATCTGGACCGTCGGATCATTGGAGATCTCGATCGTTGATCAGGCTCGATGAAGTTTAAAAGTTCCCAAAATATGAAGTGCCTTTTGGCATAGCCTATGGTCACGTGAGGGGAATAATCTAGCGGTGCTAAGATCCATCTCGGAGTCTCGACGATCGCGACTTGGAGTGTCGAGATCTTCTATCACAGGAATGTCAAGATGTGAGATCACAAAATTAAAACTTTGTTTAGTGCTCGGTCGCAACCAGTGGGCATATGAACTAAACACAAGACCCTATGAACTCCATCCAATGGTGCAGGTGAATTTAAGTATGATCTAAGGGCTATTGTTGGTCTTTACAGTTAATCGATCAATGGTGATTCAGTTGTTGAAGCAGTCTTTGGAGGTTCACAGTGTAACTGCTAGAAACCACTAATGGTTTCTGCCAGAGAACTCGAAGAGACTTCTGTGTGATTTCCAGAGGAGCTTAAGAGTCTCTAGGAATCTTCCAGTGGAATGAATATTGTGTGTAGAGGCAATTGACAGATGGATCGAACTACTAGAGAAGATGAAGAGTTATCATGATGAACAAGTAGAGTACTCGACATGAGAGAGCATGCAGAAGCATGGCGAGATAGCATGCACAAGGGGCATAGAGACTATAAGTATGCAGAACAAAGAAGAGATTGGGGTGTGGTTGTTGAGAGGGATTCAGGAGTGTAGAAGGAGGAGGGTGAAAGAGATGAAATACAGAGAGAAGAGGAATGGAGCATTGAATGGACATGGCGCATAGAGCATAAAAGGAAGAAGCACAGAAAGCGCAAGGGATGTGTGGAGCAAGACAGTAAGACACTAAAATAAGGTTGAGGTGCTCTTGAAGAGAAAAATAGAAGATCGGAAATCCCAAGAAGATGCATATAGAGAGACACTAATACAGGAGAGAAGAGAAGCTTAATAGAACAGTGATAAGTCTGGTAAGCCAATGATAAATATTGTATCACTATGATAAGTTTCATTAGAAAAAATTTATATTTCAAGGTGCTAGGGAGGACTGTTGTCCTCAGAGGTTCAAGTGGGTGCTTGAACACAGGGAGTTGTAGCTTCCTTCTAGTTGGTGCTAGAGAAACCGGGGAGTTGGTGCTTCCTTCTAGTTGGTGCTAGAGAAACCGGGGAGTTGGTGCTAGATAAACCGAAGAGTTGGTGCTCTCAACAAGTAGCAGCTTGCAAAACAGAGGTTGTAGCCTCATTATGAGTTGGTGCTCATATGTATGATAATGTAAAGAATGTAAAGATTACTTATCATATAAAGAAGAAGATGTTTTTACCCTGTATGGGTTTCCTCGGGAAATATTTGTCTCTGTGTATCTCATATGTGTGGATGATGATGAATGTTCTATTGCTTACTTCCTTGCATTATTGTGACTGTCATTAAATGTTGTGTAAAGAGTTTAAAATAAGCATAATTGTTTAAGCTCAGTAACAATTGATTCACCCCCCCTCTCAGTTGTCCAACAGTAAAAGCGTGAGAGACTTTGTATTAAGGAATTGTTAGAGTAATCTGTCAAAGAGAGAGGGGATGAATATGTGGACCAAGTATTCTCCAAAAAATATTTTTTTTGTACAAATGAGGTGGGCATGCACCATGTTCATGTCATGAAACCAGAATAATATGAATGTAACTAAAAACTGTTGATGAAGTGGATGTCTACATCGCTCTCGGGGGCATCAATAACAATAGATGATGGTTCTATGGAATGAAATGGATTTGAATCAAGAAATGGACAATGGTGTAATATGTCGATAACTCATAGGTATTGATGGCCTAGAAAATTCATAGGTCTTTGACGATTACTAAAAACTAGAGCGGTGGCATAGTAAGACCCACTGTAACATGAAACTTTGTTGGAGTCAAATGTTATGGGGGTAAACAACATCAGAAAGAAAGGATGACCCTCTTCGTGCCATTTGAGACTGCTCAATGATAGTGGAATGAGAGACAAGATACTTCCACCTTCCTAGAAACTTGTGCTGACGTCGACGGAGAAGGGGGCGCGACTGCAAGAAGCAAAGGGATTCTTGACATCGATTTTGATCAAAATGCTATCAGGAACTGTATGGAGAAAAATATGGATAAACTGGTGACATGGATAAAGATCAAAATGTATGGGATGCAAGAACTTCTCTTGGTTGGGAAAAATGGAATGATGGAAGAAACCTTAAAACATGATCTGCGGTTAGGGAGACGACCAGATAGTGGGTAAACTGTGTTGAATGGGTGAGACTACAAAGGGGTGTAGGATAGGTCAAAATATGGAAGTTTGGGACAACGGTGTCAGTGATAGTAAAAATTTTGGCCAAGATAAGGATAACTTTGTAAAGGTGTTGATGAAAAGGGAATGCCCCAACCAAGGGCAGCATGGGTTGTTGTGGGCCAAGGAAAAATACGCCATTGATTTCAATAACAAAAATCTATTCTACCAGCTGGAATTTGGAATGTGATTTTTACAGTTATCAAATAAATAAATAATAATTGGGTTGAAAGTACACGTACATAAACATGTGCCCCGGTGAAGTATGACCTGGCCTTGTGGGGCGCAAGTAGAGGAATATAATTGATGAAGGGTGGGTGGGCCATGGGTTGGTTTTTGTATTAGGTAGATGGATGGAGGATGAAATTGTATATGGGCAATTGATGTTGGATGATATGGATGGCTAATGATAATGCAGAGGTGCATTTAATGTAACCAAAAACATGATGTGGGAGTCCATAATGGGGTGGTTAGCATGATGATGAGGAAGAAGTATGAGGTATTGTTGGCAGCCCTACAATGATTTTTACCTTTTAAAGTGACAAATAAGAATTTCTGCAGCTGCCTACTCTTCGTCATGTAAATATTGCTATTTGAAGGTGACTACTCATTTATAAAGAAGATGTTTTGATTTTTCCTAATTTATTATTTTCATTTTCATGCTTCATTCATGACTGAAAGCATGAATGAAACATTGAAACTTATAATCAGGTTGCAATTATATCCAAGGCTTGGTATTTATGTAGGGTCAATATTCTTACAACTCTTTTAATGAATGTTGTTTTGCTTTGAAGCTTATCATATATCAATAAAACATTTGTTTTGAGTTGCTCCTGGATTATGAGCTATATCTTGAGTACTTTGTAAACACATCAAGAATAGATTGGCATTAAGACTATAAGCTTCTTCATTTCTTGATAGATCATTTTCGATTTTAAAACCCTTTGATTGGTATTTTGATTTTTGGATCGCATCCTCTCCTAACCTTGGAAAATCCAGGTGCCCATTACATATGATGATTCAAACTCGGTCATACCCTATATGTCGTTTTAGTTGGTAGGTTGATCTGAAAGGCCCCTCATTACGAGCTAGGGTCTTGAGTCATGCTCTGTACTCTAAACATTCATTACCAGAAATGCCCAAATTTCATGACTGAAACCCCCATTTCTTATGTTATCGTTGCCCTGGTGTGTTCCTAGTTTTGTTTCCATCTTTTTAGCTCGATCTTACCTCCTACCACTACAATCAAAACCCACAATTTTTTTGAGTTTCTCTTGTTACAGTCTGTTCAATCCCGTTTTTGCCTGCCAGAGACACATTTTTGCGAGAGCGTTTCTAAGCAAATCGTGATGAATTAGATCAAACCCTTGAAAACCCATAACAAAAATGGGCCATTTTACCTTCATGGTGGGAAGTTTCTCCAGAAACTGGATCATTGCAGAGATATGTCTCGATCTTTGGAGGGAAATTTTTCATATTTTTCGTTTCGGTTGAGGTAAAAGTTTTTTTTTATTTTTATTTTTATTTTGCTACAGCAATTCCTTAGAAACCTCTATAATGGATAAACCTATGATACAAAATCCCCTTAAATTCTCAAATGGTAAACTAGAGTCTTTGGATTAAAACCCTCGTGAAGGGACAACACCTGATCAATCTTTGTGTGAACAACAGGATGCTAGTTCCAAGGTTATTAAAACTCATGAGCATGAAATTGTTTGCCAATCCAAAAACAAATAACCTCCCACCGTGTCTGAAAGATAGAAAGGAATTTACAGGTATCAATCTCAGGCCAATGTTGGCAGTGGATAGTGGTAGTGTTTTAACACACAATCATACACTTCCTCAACTGTTTTCCCCTGTTTTACATTGTGGGGTTTGTTTGTATTGGGTAGGTCAGTACTACATAGACATCCCTATCCTTCAAGCTAAGATCAAGACCCTTACAGCTCAAAACGAATTATCAACAATTAAAACAGCGAGCTCAAGATCGGTGCACAAAGGCAAGGAAAATGTTTGAAAAGGAGTGGCAATGTCATAATAAAAAATGTTGAGTGTGTCAAAGCAGTGATCAACTCTGATATTTTATGATTCGAATTTAGTATTCAGTTGAAAGGTAAGATTTTTTTTTTTATCTTATTTATGATTTTATTATTATTTTTCTAATTAATATGGATTGAGTTAGATTAATGTTGTTTAAAATAAGACTAGCTACAGAATCAACAGATTCTGTAGCCAGTCAATTCTCATGTAAAATTTTGGAAAATATTAGTTAAAATAAATATCTAATTTCTTCATTTCATTTTCTTTCAGGATATGATGTATCTTGTGTTGATCTCATAAGATGGATCATTTCTGGACTTAGTTAATTAGTCATTTCCTCTTGGTTTATTTTGTAAATCAAAACAAAAACTTTCATAATTTTGGAGATACAGTTTGATATTGAGTGGCTTTTTAGACCCTCTATTTTTGTAACTTGTAGATCCTTTTGAGATCTAATCCTATCTTACAAGATAGGATGTTTAGCTTGCAAGAAATCTTTAAATACTACAAATTTTTGTAACAAAGCATCTTGGCCTGGGGCTGAAGGTGGACGATTAATTCACAAACTTGAATGGAACAACAATTTTCATTTTAGCTTTAGCTTCTTGTAAATGGTGTTTTCATTTATACTTTATTTATCCTGATAAACCAATAGTTTTTTTATAGCTTTAGACTTCACAATCTATTATGTTTTGGGATAATTCTTTTATAAATATCATCCATATTTGATGCTTCAGATATTAACAGTGTGATCATCCATTCAGCTTAAATGACAGAATTTCTCTTTAATTTTTAGTTGAATGATCAAATGCAATGTTGTTACAACCAGATTTATCTTAATGTAATCGCTCGCGATCATAAGATCACAGGACCTGTTCGTATCATCTATTATGTTATTAAAACTCAACTACCAACACATTATTCTGGATTTATTTAGAATAGTTTCAAGGTTCATTGCAGGTTTCCCTCTTGGACATGGTAGTTGGACGTTCTCTAATCATGTAGATACTTGGATACATATCGCTAACTCACTAACAGGTTAGCTCATTTATATTTTCTGTCATTTACTTATAACTGAAACTCGAATGTATGTTTTGGCTTTTGACTATCCATATGTTTCTGTTTCATAGCATTATTTTTATATTAGTTTAGATTTATAAAGGAAAAACGAAAAAATAATTTTATGTGCTTTCTTTATCTGCTTCCTCGAAGCAATCATTTTTCACATTGAGTTTCGTAAGTTTAGATTAAAACTTGCAGTTTGTATATCATGTACATAAGTAAGATAAGTAAATCTTTCGTTTAAATAAATCTACAATAGTTACATTATACGTATGTACATATATATATATATATATATATATATATATATATATAGTGATTGGTAATTAGTTAGTTATTTCATTTCTTTTTTCATTTCCTTTAGGATTTTTAGATTGGTTAACGGAGCCATTAAACCCGTCAGAACGAGTTACACCAAACGGCTTGGGTTATTTAGACAACCCCGGACCGGACTCATTCTTCCAGTTGACGGACGATCATTTTTTCCCATCAACAGGTACTTACTCTAGGGTGTAACACTACTAGGACACCTAAGCCTAATGGATAAAACAACATGAGTGTCAATATTCCAAGGGGAAAATATGTGTGTGACAACTCATGGAGGTGAGAATGTTACCGTTTGATAGTACCTTAATGTAATGAAGGTGATGGTACCACAGAGATGGGTGTGGGGATCCTAAGAATAAATTTCAAGGGTTATAACTGGGATATGCAGTTGTTTGCAGGGGGTGTGAGTGCATGCCCGTTTTGAGCATATACCTGAAGGGGGCATAGGGTGGCCAATACTGAAGTAAAATTTGGTGCACATGATAAGTACCTATACATACAAAAAGAAAACACCCAGCATGAAAAATGATTGAAAATAAAGAACATATGACAATTATTTGATAGAGATGATAGTGAGAAAGCGTACTTATTCTTTTAACATTGGTGGGAAAAATGGTCTCTTGATGAAAATTTTGGGTCCTCTCAGAAGGAGGCCAAGGAACAATGAGTTCCTAGAAGAGGTAATCCCTGAAGGAGGGTAGGGAACAATGAGTTCCTAGAAAAAGGAACTCTCTAAGGGAGGCCAAGGAACCATGGGTTCCTGAAAAAGTCCCTCCCAAAGGGAGGCCAAGGATCAGTGGGTTCTTGAAAAGGAACTCCCTGGAGGAGGCTAGGGAACCATGGGTTCCCGAACAAGGCCCTCCCTAAGGAAGGCCACAAAACAATGAGTTCCTAAGAAAGGCACTCCTTGAAGGAGGCCAATGAACCACGGGTTCCCAAACAAGGAATTCGCTAAAGGTTTCCATAGAACCATGGGTTGCCAAACAAGGCACTCTATAAAGGAGGATAGGGAACCATGGGTTCCCAAATAAGGCCCTCCCTAAGGAGGCCACAAAACAATAATTTCCAAGAAAAGGCACTCCCTGAAGGAGGCCAGGGAACCATGGGTTCCCGAATAAGGCCCTCCCTAATGGAGGCCACAAAACAATGGGTTCTTGAAAAAAGGCACTCCCTGAAGGAGGTCATGTTTCCCCTATGGGGGTAACTAAAAAATGACCAAGGATAAAGGGGCCTTGCCACAAGAAGTAATGAAACTATCTTGGTGGATCATTCTAATTAGGCCATGTGGCTTGTAATCACATGATTTCTGGGGGCACTAGACACAAGGTGGTGTTGTAATGGTTCCCATGAAGGGTATATTGTGAGTTGGTATTGTGTCAAGAGCTAGGTCTTACGAGACCAAGGTGGGAAGTGGTACTGCCCCATGTATTAACATATGAGGACTGGGGGAAGGGTTGTTTCCAAATACCCAAAATGATGGACCAAAGGTATAATAGCAGGCAGTTTAAAGTTGAACATCCACAAAAGAGGATCTGTAATAGTGTATCAGATCCATTATTTTGTGTAATATCTATTGGGGAGTTTGGGACTTCAAACTATGTGGCAACATCTCCTATATGGGCATGATTGGTCATCATGGAACTGAAGTCCCTGATATCCCTATCAATGATAAGAGATTATCTTACTTGAGAGGGAGTAATTACCTTATCAAGCGAGATAATATTAGAGGGTACACCAATTGAATCGTTAGGACTCTTCCAACAGTGGATAGGAGAACCTAGATGGAGGTTATCACTAGAATCACCGAAAGAAGTAGTGGCCTAAAAGAATTCTTTGTCTTCTGGGAAGAATGTAGTTGAGAATTTATGGTTTCTTTTGGGTTTGGAGGAAGAAACATGCATGGATTCCCCAAAGGATGAATAAATCTGACCAATATCCAAACCCAAGTGGTGAGGAGGTGGTTCATTTTTAGGGGGAGTGGATGTTTCACAACTAGTGGTGGTGGACACATAGTGCATGGACTCAATGTGAGCAACATGATGTGAGATTCTATCATGAGAATCCTGGGGGGGGGGATCAATGTAGAGGACTTAATGATCAATGGTGATGATGTGTCCCTCATGTGGGAATATCATAACTCGAAAGAGTGAAGACACCACAACACTCATGGCATATATGAAATCACAACCCAAGATAATATTGTAATACACTAGACCAGTCATGACCACAACATTGATCAAAACCATCTTACTGCCTAACTCGATGGGGATATTAGGTAATATCCCTAAGGGGGAACATATTCTACCACCAAAGTCTATTAACTAAGTCATCGATGGGATAAGAGTAGGGGAAACTAGTTGTTTCCAAGCTGATGAGGACATAATACATGAGGATTCCCCATCATCTATTATACACCGATAAACTGTATGGTTTTTAATGATAACCCATATTTGAAATGGGGTAGAAGATGGCAGTCGTGCTTCTATAATTTGATCCCAATCAAGGGTGATGGCCTGTGATGGGTGTGGGTACACACTTAAATTTTCCTTACAAGGATAAGGTCTAGTAGACATTGTGGTACTAGAGGTGGAAGGGGTGCCCCCAAGTCTATATGACTGAGCCCCATTCGTGAGGTAGATTGGGTGTGAGGAGGGTTTATATATGTGAGGGGTGAAAAATTATGTCGAGGTGCATGGAACCTCACCTAATTGAGTAATGAGTGCATGTTGGGTGTTAATAACTACCTAATGGGGAATCAATTTTTGGAGAACTGTTGGTGTTTGAGGTTGAAAATAATTGTGGGGTATTTGCGGGGGTCCTTGAGAGGCAGGGGGTTGTTGGGTATTCATTGTCTCTTTAATCCATTTGTACTCAATAGTTTGGGGGAAATTATGGGTATAATGACCATCCTCACCACATAATGTGCAAGGGAATTTGGTTCGAAGGTTGTTGTTTCTCCCTTGTCATGGTTGGACAATATTATTTCCCCCTTGGGGATTTTGGTTAGCCTAATTTTGGTTGCCCTCAACGGGGGGGGTTGGTTGTTGGGGATTTCCCCCTTGTCCTTGGTTTGTATTCTTCCCCTTTATCCTATTGTTGTTGAATTGATGAGGGGGGTTGGTTGCATTCAATTGTTTGAACATTTGAACTTGTTGAAGAGGGGAAGGTTGAATACAATTTACTCTGACTTGTTGTTGTCTGTGTGGTGGGGAAACAAGTTGGGAAGGTTCATAGAAGGGGTAGTATGGATTATTTTTGGGAGGTCCATACTAATTATATGAAGTGGAGAGGACCCCACCAGTGTTGGACTGATATGATGTGGTCGATGGTGGGCCTGGGTGTTGTACGGGTACTGGGTGAGTGGGGGATGCAGGTACTGGTGGTCCCATGATTGGAGGGGGGGTGCCATGAATGGTGGTTGATGTGGTGGGGTAGGGTAGTATGGGTTTCCCCCATATGGTGCTTGGTATGGATTGGCCCCAAACATGGGTACCATTTGAGTGTGTGGGTGAATATGGGCCATGGACACAATCAACCCATCGGCAATGTGAAATGTTTTGGATTTGTCTTGACCAAATGGTAGAGGGAGGGGAGCATCAGGTAATATGGTATAAAGATATCCCGATTGAGAGTAAATTAAGTCAAACTGTTAGGCATTGGTGATGGCCTCATCTTTTTTTGAGGGAAAGTAGTGGCAACATCTTTGGCGAGGGGAGGGACTAGTGATTTGAGGAACCAGTGTAGTCATCATTGTGGGGTGGTATTTGCTTTTAAAATACTTCCTGTTCTTCTCCATTCATGGATATGACCAACTATATAGATGTCCGAGGTTTGTTTGAATTCAAATAAGATTTCCAAGCTGGTGTCATGGTGCATTGGGAGTTGGAAGAAGGATAAGGAGGCTTTCACCAATGACTCAAAGGTTGAATGGGACCCGGATTTCTCATCCACATACCAATTAGTAGAGGGACCAGTGAGAGTTCATTGGAACAATCGTAAGCGAACGTAATATTCCATAATGTTATTGGAAGAAAACCATAGGCGGAAAGACATAATATGATTGATGGGGTCTTCTCTAGGTTTTCCTTCGAATTTGGGAATATCATAAGGTAACTTAGTGGGCATATTTAGCCAAGTGGGGTCATGCAATATGGGATTGTTCATTAATTTTTTTAAGTCTGAGATATTGAGAGATGCCAAGTATGGAATGGACGAGAGAGTACCAACCATGGTATGTTGTGGTTGAGAAGATGTTCCTTGTGAGGATGGTTGGGAGCTTATACCTTGCGATGAAGGTTGAGTTCCACCTCCTTATGGTGGAGGACTGGTAGGTGAAGTGCTTTGGATAGTGGTTCCAAGCAAGGCAGATCCAAGCAATGAAAAACCCAGAACGATAGTGCTTACTAGTGTAAGTGATGGTTGTGTTGATGTATCAACTAAGTTGGGGGTGCCTCCCAAAATTAGGGGGAGGTTTCTCAAGCGCCTAGAATGATGAGGATGATGTGGTTCCCCTATGATTCTAGACTATATGTGGATGTGTGATGATGGTGATGAGAAAAACTGATAGAATAAGAGCTTTACCAATTACAGTGACAATGTATTCATAAAATGCATGTAATCCAATGGTGACAATCATACATATAAAAACAATGTAACTGGTAGTTTTGTTGTTTTCCTACTCTGCGAGGGGGGAATATAAAAAAATAATTCACGTGTCCTATTTGACATAACATCCTTCCTCTCAAATAGCATCGGGCCTCAAAAAAAGCACACAACAGTGGGGTCGGAACCCACTTGAGGAGATACGAGTAAAGGGATGAAAAATAAGTTATAATGAGGGGTGAAGGGGGCATATCAAGAAAGTATTGGTGATATTTCCCAATAGTCATTCAAAATCGGATTGAGGTGTGATTGCATCCTAGAACTGCCATCTTAGGTAGATAATACCTATAATTTGGCCAATAAGTCACCTCGATCAATCACGACATTTAGATTTTTGGCCTCAGAAATCAATCACATGCTAGATGCTTTCGAAGGGTTGGGTGACCCAAGGATGCATACATAGAACAACTAGCCCTTGACCTTTGACCCTTCACGGGTGTCTCCCTGTGTTATGGTGTAGGAATTCTTGATTGGGAGGATTTTGGTATCCTATTTCAAAACTTTCTAAGTTTCAATGAAAAATGATGATGGGGATTTATTTGGATGCCTATCCCAAAAATCGTAACTTATACTACCAAATTATTTTGTGTTCCTCCTGTGGAGTTTATAAGATGGTTAATTATGGTTGATTTTAGGATGTTAAAGTGGGCTATGAGGTTGGATTCATGGGCCAACTTCGTTGATTAAACGTGGTGTGCACAAAACGATTTTTACTAAACAAATGAATCTCTTATGATCCTCCCAGATTGCTTATGAGTGTGCGGAGAAGCGCATACTATAATTTCAAGTATTAAGTAAAAAACCTTTTGAATATGTCATGTTTGCAAGAAGTGATGGTGAGTGATGAATTTTAATAAGTTAAGTGAGTAAATTTTTGGCATGTGGACATCGCTTGGTCCTTTACAATTGTTGCTTACTTATAACTTACTAGATTTCACAAACAATCCTTGCAGAAAATGAGAAAGCCATAGGAAACTAGATGTTACACATCAAAATGTCACACTTGAGTTTTGCACCCTACGTGTCACAAGTGTCGCAAAGTGACGTATGCACCTTATTATGTCGCATGCAATGTCACAAGTGTCGTATGCACCTTACCTAGTGTTGCATTCACTTTGTCGAGTTTAGCAACCCCTTGACACCATGAAAGACATTATCCATGACCCCTAAGTTATATTGGAGGAAGAAACCCATCATTTCAAGGTCAAAACACACTTTTTTCTTGAAAAAAACTACCATTTTTGGGGCACTTATGAATGGTGGCGCCCCCCTGGCCATGTTGGGGGAGTGCCACTTCATGGAATGGATCCCCCCTTGCCATGTTAGAGGAGAACCACTCAATAGGATGGCACCCTATGTCCAGTCCTAGGGGCGTGCCAGTCTTGTTAGAGGGAAAAGGGGGATCCCCACCTTATTCTATGGGCCATCTCTCTTGGGATGAGATTGGTTATGTTCAACCCCCATGCTATGGATTCACCTTAGGATCTGATCCAAACATTAAGTAGCCATATCCTTAACCATAGCCTTCATTTTCTCATGGTGGTTGTGCCTCTCAAGGCTATATATTGAAGGTATTTCCAAGGTGAAGGAATGAAGATCAGATGTATAAAACCTTTGATTTTGGAGGAAGCATATGCACTTTGATGTTAAGATTCATGCAAGGGATGGACAAGGAGAGCTTGGAGAGGTTTTTGTTTCATAAATCATGGTTTGTAAGTATATCTTTTTTTCTTTCCAATTAATATATACTTGGCCCATTTCCTTCAAGTTTATGTCTTATATAATATTGTAGAGTAGGAGATAGTTGTTTTCCTTTGTTATCCATTACAAATCTCAATTTTCACCAGGGAGTTTGAAGATCAATCTCAAGGGATTGGAAGCAGGGAGGAAAAACGTCGAAACAGGTTCATCATATCCTTTCTCTCCTCATTCTTATTGGTTAAGATAAGTTTAAATGGATGTTAGTGTCCACTTGTATTGTTTCTATATTGGTATAGGGGTTTAGTAATCCAAGGTAAGTTTCATCTATCCGCAAGTGAAACATTTCCTAACAAAAATTAGCGACTCCACTGGGGAAACATAGTGACGATAAACCAACTTTCATTCATTGGCATTCATACAACGATCAACCATCTGACTTCCCTAAACAGCCCTTATATGCAAGCAACATATGCCCCTCCGTAGGTCAATTATGTGGTGACTTGTCCCATGTGTTCAACTCTGAATGAGAAGAAATTTCTCCCTTCTTCAGATTTATATCTGGTAGTTGACATGGTGATATCTTCTATGGGGTTATTAGAGCCCAATCTCCCTACCCCTATCGCGACCCTCGACGTGTATTCCTTCCAGAGTGTGATTTTTCCATCTAGCGAAGATCTCTTGGAAGCCATGATTGAGGTTTTTCCCTTGACATGTATTCCTTCGAGAGAATTGTCCTCTTGAAAGCCATGATCAAGTAGAGGTATTTGATCATAGTTTATTTGTTGCTTTCAAGCTCGTTAAAAATGAAGCCAATTTCGAGAAGAGTTCTTGTTTCTATGTCAAGCTCGTTAAAAAATGAAACAAAGGGTCTCAAGCATAGTTTCTAGTTTCAAGCTTGTGTAAAAGTGAAACCTACCTTGCAAGCATAGTTTTCTTCTCTGTGACAAACCCGTTAAAAAATGAAACAAAGGTCTAGGAATCAAACCCATAGGTCATGAGAAAAGTTATTTTCCTGTTTCAAACTTGTTAAAAAATAAAACAACTACCTCTCCCGTTGAGTCGGGTATTTTGCTAGATCTCGTAAATATTGAGTCACATCTTTCGCCAGATCTCGTAAATATTGAGTCACATATTTCGCCAGATCTCGTAAATGTCGAGTTGATTATTTCACTAGATCTCATAACTTAACCTTCATTTCATCTTCCTATGTCAGTTGATTCTCTTTATTCCTTTGGTGAAATTTTTCCTATTAGTAACCAAGAGTCTATTGGGTATAAAATTTGACGTTAGGAGAAGATTTAGTGCATGAAACGAAGCTTGGGGGGGCAGATGTATAGCCTCTAGACATCATGCTATATCAAAGCCACTAGCTTCCATCACACAAGCTGGGGGGGAATTACCAACTATCCATGGGTCTTGTTTAAACCTTTGGACATTACGTTGGGAAGTTTCAAGCTCAATATTTTGTATTTATCATGCTCGTTAAAGCATGAGAATAGATTACTGAGAATAATTTTATCTCTTTTTCAGACTTGTAAAAGCTATACAAAAAAGGAATTCTTTGGAGTTTCATTTAATCTCTTTTCAGACTCCCTAAACATGAAAAGACTATTGGGTGAGCTTGCTTCCTTTCACACTTATTAAAAGATTTGAAAGGGTGTCTTTGGAGTGATAATATATCTCTTTTTTGGCCTCGTGGGACTAATTACGGAAAAGGAACACTCTAATCAAGCATGATTAGAAGAGTTCTCCCCTATATTTTTTTACACTTTTTTCAAGCTTGGGAAACTAAATTTATGAAAAAGTTATCCATGGAGTTGTCTTTAAATTCTTTTCAGACTCTCTAAACGTGAAAAACCACCGATTTTACCTTCTTTGGGCTCGTAAAACTATTCATTGAAGGACCTATGTGAGTCCAATCTCCAGGACCCATATAAGATCAAGCCCCTCCTTCCTTAGGGGGGTTCCTTAATCAGGTTGGTTAAACATATGTCGAGGGACTTATTCAAAGGATGAGATATACCGAGCATTTGTTATCCTCCTCGAGCTCGTTAAAAAAGAAAGAGGTACTTATCTATCTGGATGGGGGGGGAATTGAAGGAAGTGGGTCAAGTTTTTTGGAATCTATTATGGCAATTATTGTCGCCCTTAAACATGGCACAGGTTTGCATCTCGTCTTACAATTGGGTAATCTACTTGTCTATGAGTCATACCAATTCTATGTATTTTTATATGTTTTTGTTCTAGTCAAAGAGTGCTCTTATTTCCGTCACATTATGTTCTTGGTACTTGTTGAGTCAATGTTTCCAAGTCACTTTTCGTGCCTCGTCATGTTCAAGGGAAGTTCTTCAAACCATCCATCTGCAGTATTACCAATTTTTGTTTCCTGTGTTAGTTCATACTCATTCGATCCACCATATCACATCACTTTCATGTGTCAGTTTCATGTCGATGATGGAGGATACATAAAGGCCCTCCTTTGATGAGTTTGTTCCTATCGATTCCAGCACATTATCCGAGAATTAGACTTAGAAACAAGTTATTACCTTGGGACCTGCATGCCTCAATGGCATGCCTCCTTAATTTCGACGATAGGTTTACATAATTGACCTCAAATGAGATGATTCCACGAATGTTCATCCTCAACTCATTTATTCACATTCATTGGAATGTACTAATGTACCTTGGGAGTCATTGATATCATTGGTGACTTCCCTCACACTTGTTAATGGTATACATCGATGACCAGTAATTAAGTGGTTTATAACATGTTCGACACCGAGTCATTTATTCACATGGATAGATTTGTACAGCATCGGGATCAGGACAAAGACCCTGGGTTGGCCTCTCACTCTATTATGTGCTTTTCCCAGGCTGTGATGGAGATCATTTGATCATGCAAAACATTTCAGTACAATCACTATGCTGGTAATATTATTGCTATATATATTATCATATAGAGCCACATTGTATTGGTCTGTGGCTATGTTTTGTCATCTCGTAGATCCACTGTGTATTTTTCGTGGCTGCGATCAGTTCATGTCATGTAGGTGTGGATCCACATTATATATTTGGTAGCCACATCCTTAGTCAATATTCTCATGGATCCATAGTGTATTGGTCAGTGACCATGCTTTGAGTCATCTTGTATTTCGAGCATAGGTGTGTCTGCCTCGGAAATGGAACGTATTTGTATA
>ML818195.1:82770-117421 GCA_009831015.1 Picea engelmannii
AGGGAACCATGGGTTCCCGAATAAGGCCCTCCCTAATGGAGGCCACAAAACAATGGGTTCTTGAAAAAAGGCACTCCCTGAAGGAGGTCATGTTTCCCCTATGGGGGTAACTAAAAAATGACCAAGGATAAAGGGGCCTTGCCACAAGAAGTAATGAAACTATCTTGGTGGATCATTCTAATTAGGCCATGTGGCTTGTAATCACATGATTTCTGGGGGCACTAGACACAAGGTGGTGTTGTAATGGTTCCCATGAAGGGTATATTGTGAGTTGGTATTGTGTCAAGAGCTAGGTCTTACGAGACCAAGGTGGGAAGTGGTACTGCCCCATGTATTAACATATGAGGACTGGGGGAAGGGTTGTTTCCAAATACCCAAAATGATGGACCAAAGGTATAATAGCAGGCAGTTTAAAGTTGAACATCCACAAAAGAGGATCTGTAATAGTGTATCAGATCCATTATTTTGTGTAATATCTATTGGGGAGTTTGGGACTTCAAACTATGTGGCAACATCTCCTATATGGGCATGATTGGTCATCATGGAACTGAAGTCCCTGATATCCCTATCAATGATAAGAGATTATCTTACTTGAGAGGGAGTAATTACCTTATCAAGCGAGATAATATTAGAGGGTACACCAATTGAATCGTTAGGACTCTTCCAACAGTGGATAGGAGAACCTAGATGGAGGTTATCACTAGAATCACCGAAAGAAGTAGTGGCCTAAAAGAATTCTTTGTCTTCTGGGAAGAATGTAGTTGAGAATTTATGGTTTCTTTTGGGTTTGGAGGAAGAAACATGCATGGATTCCCCAAAGGATGAATAAATCTGACCAATATCCAAACCCAAGTGGTGAGGAGGTGGTTCATTTTTAGGGGGAGTGGATGTTTCACAACTAGTGGTGGTGGACACATAGTGCATGGACTCAATGTGAGCAACATGATGTGAGATTCTATCATGAGAATCCTGGGGGGGGGGATCAATGTAGAGGACTTAATGATCAATGGTGATGATGTGTCCCTCATGTGGGAATATCATAACTCGAAAGAGTGAAGACACCACAACACTCATGGCATATATGAAATCACAACCCAAGATAATATTGTAATACACTAGACCAGTCATGACCACAACATTGATCAAAACCATCTTACTGCCTAACTCGATGGGGATATTAGGTAATATCCCTAAGGGGGAACATATTCTACCACCAAAGTCTATTAACTAAGTCATCGATGGGATAAGAGTAGGGGAAACTAGTTGTTTCCAAGCTGATGAGGACATAATACATGAGGATTCCCCATCATCTATTATACACCGATAAACTGTATGGTTTTTAATGATAACCCATATTTGAAATGGGGTAGAAGATGGCAGTCGTGCTTCTATAATTTGATCCCAATCAAGGGTGATGGCCTGTGATGGGTGTGGGTACACACTTAAATTTTCCTTACAAGGATAAGGTCTAGTAGACATTGTGGTACTAGAGGTGGAAGGGGTGCCCCCAAGTCTATATGACTGAGCCCCATTCGTGAGGTAGATTGGGTGTGAGGAGGGTTTATATATGTGAGGGGTGAAAAATTATGTCGAGGTGCATGGAACCTCACCTAATTGAGTAATGAGTGCATGTTGGGTGTTAATAACTACCTAATGGGGAATCAATTTTTGGAGAACTGTTGGTGTTTGAGGTTGAAAATAATTGTGGGGTATTTGCGGGGGTCCTTGAGAGGCAGGGGGTTGTTGGGTATTCATTGTCTCTTTAATCCATTTGTACTCAATAGTTTGGGGGAAATTATGGGTATAATGACCATCCTCACCACATAATGTGCAAGGGAATTTGGTTCGAAGGTTGTTGTTTCTCCCTTGTCATGGTTGGACAATATTATTTCCCCCTTGGGGATTTTGGTTAGCCTAATTTTGGTTGCCCTCAACGGGGGGGGTTGGTTGTTGGGGATTTCCCCCTTGTCCTTGGTTTGTATTCTTCCCCTTTATCCTATTGTTGTTGAATTGATGAGGGGGGTTGGTTGCATTCAATTGTTTGAACATTTGAACTTGTTGAAGAGGGGAAGGTTGAATACAATTTACTCTGACTTGTTGTTGTCTGTGTGGTGGGGAAACAAGTTGGGAAGGTTCATAGAAGGGGTAGTATGGATTATTTTTGGGAGGTCCATACTAATTATATGAAGTGGAGAGGACCCCACCAGTGTTGGACTGATATGATGTGGTCGATGGTGGGCCTGGGTGTTGTACGGGTACTGGGTGAGTGGGGGATGCAGGTACTGGTGGTCCCATGATTGGAGGGGGGGTGCCATGAATGGTGGTTGATGTGGTGGGGTAGGGTAGTATGGGTTTCCCCCATATGGTGCTTGGTATGGATTGGCCCCAAACATGGGTACCATTTGAGTGTGTGGGTGAATATGGGCCATGGACACAATCAACCCATCGGCAATGTGAAATGTTTTGGATTTGTCTTGACCAAATGGTAGAGGGAGGGGAGCATCAGGTAATATGGTATAAAGATATCCCGATTGAGAGTAAATTAAGTCAAACTGTTAGGCATTGGTGATGGCCTCATCTTTTTTTGAGGGAAAGTAGTGGCAACATCTTTGGCGAGGGGAGGGACTAGTGATTTGAGGAACCAGTGTAGTCATCATTGTGGGGTGGTATTTGCTTTTAAAATACTTCCTGTTCTTCTCCATTCATGGATATGACCAACTATATAGATGTCCGAGGTTTGTTTGAATTCAAATAAGATTTCCAAGCTGGTGTCATGGTGCATTGGGAGTTGGAAGAAGGATAAGGAGGCTTTCACCAATGACTCAAAGGTTGAATGGGACCCGGATTTCTCATCCACATACCAATTAGTAGAGGGACCAGTGAGAGTTCATTGGAACAATCGTAAGCGAACGTAATATTCCATAATGTTATTGGAAGAAAACCATAGGCGGAAAGACATAATATGATTGATGGGGTCTTCTCTAGGTTTTCCTTCGAATTTGGGAATATCATAAGGTAACTTAGTGGGCATATTTAGCCAAGTGGGGTCATGCAATATGGGATTGTTCATTAATTTTTTTAAGTCTGAGATATTGAGAGATGCCAAGTATGGAATGGACGAGAGAGTACCAACCATGGTATGTTGTGGTTGAGAAGATGTTCCTTGTGAGGATGGTTGGGAGCTTATACCTTGCGATGAAGGTTGAGTTCCACCTCCTTATGGTGGAGGACTGGTAGGTGAAGTGCTTTGGATAGTGGTTCCAAGCAAGGCAGATCCAAGCAATGAAAAACCCAGAACGATAGTGCTTACTAGTGTAAGTGATGGTTGTGTTGATGTATCAACTAAGTTGGGGGTGCCTCCCAAAATTAGGGGGAGGTTTCTCAAGCGCCTAGAATGATGAGGATGATGTGGTTCCCCTATGATTCTAGACTATATGTGGATGTGTGATGATGGTGATGAGAAAAACTGATAGAATAAGAGCTTTACCAATTACAGTGACAATGTATTCATAAAATGCATGTAATCCAATGGTGACAATCATACATATAAAAACAATGTAACTGGTAGTTTTGTTGTTTTCCTACTCTGCGAGGGGGGAATATAAAAAAATAATTCACGTGTCCTATTTGACATAACATCCTTCCTCTCAAATAGCATCGGGCCTCAAAAAAAGCACACAACAGTGGGGTCGGAACCCACTTGAGGAGATACGAGTAAAGGGATGAAAAATAAGTTATAATGAGGGGTGAAGGGGGCATATCAAGAAAGTATTGGTGATATTTCCCAATAGTCATTCAAAATCGGATTGAGGTGTGATTGCATCCTAGAACTGCCATCTTAGGTAGATAATACCTATAATTTGGCCAATAAGTCACCTCGATCAATCACGACATTTAGATTTTTGGCCTCAGAAATCAATCACATGCTAGATGCTTTCGAAGGGTTGGGTGACCCAAGGATGCATACATAGAACAACTAGCCCTTGACCTTTGACCCTTCACGGGTGTCTCCCTGTGTTATGGTGTAGGAATTCTTGATTGGGAGGATTTTGGTATCCTATTTCAAAACTTTCTAAGTTTCAATGAAAAATGATGATGGGGATTTATTTGGATGCCTATCCCAAAAATCGTAACTTATACTACCAAATTATTTTGTGTTCCTCCTGTGGAGTTTATAAGATGGTTAATTATGGTTGATTTTAGGATGTTAAAGTGGGCTATGAGGTTGGATTCATGGGCCAACTTCGTTGATTAAACGTGGTGTGCACAAAACGATTTTTACTAAACAAATGAATCTCTTATGATCCTCCCAGATTGCTTATGAGTGTGCGGAGAAGCGCATACTATAATTTCAAGTATTAAGTAAAAAACCTTTTGAATATGTCATGTTTGCAAGAAGTGATGGTGAGTGATGAATTTTAATAAGTTAAGTGAGTAAATTTTTGGCATGTGGACATCGCTTGGTCCTTTACAATTGTTGCTTACTTATAACTTACTAGATTTCACAAACAATCCTTGCAGAAAATGAGAAAGCCATAGGAAACTAGATGTTACACATCAAAATGTCACACTTGAGTTTTGCACCCTACGTGTCACAAGTGTCGCAAAGTGACGTATGCACCTTATTATGTCGCATGCAATGTCACAAGTGTCGTATGCACCTTACCTAGTGTTGCATTCACTTTGTCGAGTTTAGCAACCCCTTGACACCATGAAAGACATTATCCATGACCCCTAAGTTATATTGGAGGAAGAAACCCATCATTTCAAGGTCAAAACACACTTTTTTCTTGAAAAAAACTACCATTTTTGGGGCACTTATGAATGGTGGCGCCCCCCTGGCCATGTTGGGGGAGTGCCACTTCATGGAATGGATCCCCCCTTGCCATGTTAGAGGAGAACCACTCAATAGGATGGCACCCTATGTCCAGTCCTAGGGGCGTGCCAGTCTTGTTAGAGGGAAAAGGGGGATCCCCACCTTATTCTATGGGCCATCTCTCTTGGGATGAGATTGGTTATGTTCAACCCCCATGCTATGGATTCACCTTAGGATCTGATCCAAACATTAAGTAGCCATATCCTTAACCATAGCCTTCATTTTCTCATGGTGGTTGTGCCTCTCAAGGCTATATATTGAAGGTATTTCCAAGGTGAAGGAATGAAGATCAGATGTATAAAACCTTTGATTTTGGAGGAAGCATATGCACTTTGATGTTAAGATTCATGCAAGGGATGGACAAGGAGAGCTTGGAGAGGTTTTTGTTTCATAAATCATGGTTTGTAAGTATATCTTTTTTTCTTTCCAATTAATATATACTTGGCCCATTTCCTTCAAGTTTATGTCTTATATAATATTGTAGAGTAGGAGATAGTTGTTTTCCTTTGTTATCCATTACAAATCTCAATTTTCACCAGGGAGTTTGAAGATCAATCTCAAGGGATTGGAAGCAGGGAGGAAAAACGTCGAAACAGGTTCATCATATCCTTTCTCTCCTCATTCTTATTGGTTAAGATAAGTTTAAATGGATGTTAGTGTCCACTTGTATTGTTTCTATATTGGTATAGGGGTTTAGTAATCCAAGGTAAGTTTCATCTATCCGCAAGTGAAACATTTCCTAACAAAAATTAGCGACTCCACTGGGGAAACATAGTGACGATAAACCAACTTTCATTCATTGGCATTCATACAACGATCAACCATCTGACTTCCCTAAACAGCCCTTATATGCAAGCAACATATGCCCCTCCGTAGGTCAATTATGTGGTGACTTGTCCCATGTGTTCAACTCTGAATGAGAAGAAATTTCTCCCTTCTTCAGATTTATATCTGGTAGTTGACATGGTGATATCTTCTATGGGGTTATTAGAGCCCAATCTCCCTACCCCTATCGCGACCCTCGACGTGTATTCCTTCCAGAGTGTGATTTTTCCATCTAGCGAAGATCTCTTGGAAGCCATGATTGAGGTTTTTCCCTTGACATGTATTCCTTCGAGAGAATTGTCCTCTTGAAAGCCATGATCAAGTAGAGGTATTTGATCATAGTTTATTTGTTGCTTTCAAGCTCGTTAAAAATGAAGCCAATTTCGAGAAGAGTTCTTGTTTCTATGTCAAGCTCGTTAAAAAATGAAACAAAGGGTCTCAAGCATAGTTTCTAGTTTCAAGCTTGTGTAAAAGTGAAACCTACCTTGCAAGCATAGTTTTCTTCTCTGTGACAAACCCGTTAAAAAATGAAACAAAGGTCTAGGAATCAAACCCATAGGTCATGAGAAAAGTTATTTTCCTGTTTCAAACTTGTTAAAAAATAAAACAACTACCTCTCCCGTTGAGTCGGGTATTTTGCTAGATCTCGTAAATATTGAGTCACATCTTTCGCCAGATCTCGTAAATATTGAGTCACATATTTCGCCAGATCTCGTAAATGTCGAGTTGATTATTTCACTAGATCTCATAACTTAACCTTCATTTCATCTTCCTATGTCAGTTGATTCTCTTTATTCCTTTGGTGAAATTTTTCCTATTAGTAACCAAGAGTCTATTGGGTATAAAATTTGACGTTAGGAGAAGATTTAGTGCATGAAACGAAGCTTGGGGGGGCAGATGTATAGCCTCTAGACATCATGCTATATCAAAGCCACTAGCTTCCATCACACAAGCTGGGGGGGAATTACCAACTATCCATGGGTCTTGTTTAAACCTTTGGACATTACGTTGGGAAGTTTCAAGCTCAATATTTTGTATTTATCATGCTCGTTAAAGCATGAGAATAGATTACTGAGAATAATTTTATCTCTTTTTCAGACTTGTAAAAGCTATACAAAAAAGGAATTCTTTGGAGTTTCATTTAATCTCTTTTCAGACTCCCTAAACATGAAAAGACTATTGGGTGAGCTTGCTTCCTTTCACACTTATTAAAAGATTTGAAAGGGTGTCTTTGGAGTGATAATATATCTCTTTTTTGGCCTCGTGGGACTAATTACGGAAAAGGAACACTCTAATCAAGCATGATTAGAAGAGTTCTCCCCTATATTTTTTTACACTTTTTTCAAGCTTGGGAAACTAAATTTATGAAAAAGTTATCCATGGAGTTGTCTTTAAATTCTTTTCAGACTCTCTAAACGTGAAAAACCACCGATTTTACCTTCTTTGGGCTCGTAAAACTATTCATTGAAGGACCTATGTGAGTCCAATCTCCAGGACCCATATAAGATCAAGCCCCTCCTTCCTTAGGGGGGTTCCTTAATCAGGTTGGTTAAACATATGTCGAGGGACTTATTCAAAGGATGAGATATACCGAGCATTTGTTATCCTCCTCGAGCTCGTTAAAAAAGAAAGAGGTACTTATCTATCTGGATGGGGGGGGAATTGAAGGAAGTGGGTCAAGTTTTTTGGAATCTATTATGGCAATTATTGTCGCCCTTAAACATGGCACAGGTTTGCATCTCGTCTTACAATTGGGTAATCTACTTGTCTATGAGTCATACCAATTCTATGTATTTTTATATGTTTTTGTTCTAGTCAAAGAGTGCTCTTATTTCCGTCACATTATGTTCTTGGTACTTGTTGAGTCAATGTTTCCAAGTCACTTTTCGTGCCTCGTCATGTTCAAGGGAAGTTCTTCAAACCATCCATCTGCAGTATTACCAATTTTTGTTTCCTGTGTTAGTTCATACTCATTCGATCCACCATATCACATCACTTTCATGTGTCAGTTTCATGTCGATGATGGAGGATACATAAAGGCCCTCCTTTGATGAGTTTGTTCCTATCGATTCCAGCACATTATCCGAGAATTAGACTTAGAAACAAGTTATTACCTTGGGACCTGCATGCCTCAATGGCATGCCTCCTTAATTTCGACGATAGGTTTACATAATTGACCTCAAATGAGATGATTCCACGAATGTTCATCCTCAACTCATTTATTCACATTCATTGGAATGTACTAATGTACCTTGGGAGTCATTGATATCATTGGTGACTTCCCTCACACTTGTTAATGGTATACATCGATGACCAGTAATTAAGTGGTTTATAACATGTTCGACACCGAGTCATTTATTCACATGGATAGATTTGTACAGCATCGGGATCAGGACAAAGACCCTGGGTTGGCCTCTCACTCTATTATGTGCTTTTCCCAGGCTGTGATGGAGATCATTTGATCATGCAAAACATTTCAGTACAATCACTATGCTGGTAATATTATTGCTATATATATTATCATATAGAGCCACATTGTATTGGTCTGTGGCTATGTTTTGTCATCTCGTAGATCCACTGTGTATTTTTCGTGGCTGCGATCAGTTCATGTCATGTAGGTGTGGATCCACATTATATATTTGGTAGCCACATCCTTAGTCAATATTCTCATGGATCCATAGTGTATTGGTCAGTGACCATGCTTTGAGTCATCTTGTATTTCGAGCATAGGTGTGTCTGCCTCGGAAATGGAACGTATTTGTATATTGATTGATGATTGTTTGCAGCTTCTGTCAAGTTCTCCTACTCCAACACCCTTACATTGAAGAATTTGTAAAGTTTTTTAGCCATCAATTTCTCTTATGACGTCACACTTTAGGGGGCATCTGTTACACATCAAAATGTCACACTCAAGTTTTGCACCCTAAGTGGCGCAAGTGTCGGAAAGTGATGTATGCACCTTGTTAAGTATCGCATGCACTGTCGCAAGTGTTGTATGTGCCTTACCTAGTGTTGCATTCACTTTGTCTAGTGTTGCAACCCCTTGACACCATGAAAGACATTTTCCATGACCCCTAAGTCATATTGGAGGAAGAAACCCATCATTTCAAGGTCAAACACACCTTTTTCTTGGAAAAATCGATCATTTTGGGGGCATTTATGAAGGGTATCTCTCCACTGGATATGTTTGGGGAGTGCCACTTCATGGAATGGTTACCCCCTTTCCATGTTAGAGGAGCTTCATTCTATATGATGGTGCCCTGTGTCCAGTTCTGGGGGAGCACCAATCTTGTTAGAGGGAAAAGGTGGATGCTCCACCTTATTCTATGCGAAAACTCTCTTGGGATGAGGTTGGTTATGTTTGACCCCCATGCTATGGATTCACCTTAGGATATGATCCAAACCTTAAGGAGCCATATCCTCAACCATATCCTTCATTTTCTCATGGTGTTTGGGCCTCTCAAACCTAGATATTGAAGGTATTTCCAAGGTGAAGGAAGGAAGATTACAGGTATCAAACCTTTGGTTCTGGAGGAATCATCTTCACTTTGATGTCAAGATTAATGTAAGGGCTGGATGATGAGATATTGGAGAGGCTCCTGCTGCATTAATCGTGGTCTATAAGTATCTTTTTTTGGCTTTCCAATTAATATCTACTTGGCATATTTCCTTCAAGTTTATGTCTTGTTACATTTGCTTGTCTAATGTTGCTCTAATATTCATAGATAAACTTGTCTTATATAATATTGTAGAGTAAGAGATAGTTGGTTTCCTTTGTATTCCATTTCAGATCTCAATTTGCACTGGGGAGTTTGAAGATCAAGCTCAAGGGATTGGAAGAAGCGAGGACAAATGTTGAAACAAGTTCATCATATCCCTTCTCTCCTTCTCATTTTGATTGGTTAAAATAATTTTAAATGGATGTTAGTGTCCACTTGTATTGTTTATGTCTTGGTATAGAGGTCTATTAATCCAAGGGAAACTTTCATTTGTCCACAGATGAAACATTGTGTAACACTAGCATGGTGGGCATGTGAGTTCTTACTCTTGATATTTAATCTCCCTAGAATGTTATCTGATCTAAGAAATATTTGAAACCCTGGGTTGACCTCTCACTCTGTTATGTTGTTTTCCCACACTGCAATGGAGATCATTTAAGCATGCAAAATATTTCAGTACAATCACCATGCTGACAATCTTACTTATATATATACTATCACATAGATCCACATTGTATTGGTCAGTGGCTATGTTTTGTCATCTCGTAGCTCCACTGTGTATTTTTTTGTGGTTGCGATCAAATCATGTCATGGAGGTGTGGATCCACATTATATATTTGGTGGCATATCCTTATTCAATATTCTTATGGACCCATAATGTATTGGTCAATGACCATGCTTTGAGTCATCTTTTATTTTGAGCATAGATATGCATGCCTCGAAAATCGAACGTATTTGTATATTGGTTGATGATTGTTTGCAACTTCTGCAAGGTTCTCCTAATCCAACACCCTTGCATTGAAGAATTTGTAAATCATTTTGGCCATCAATTTATCTTTTGACCTCACACTTTAGAGTGCATCTGTTACACATCAAAATGTCACACTTGAGTTTCGCACCCTAAGTGTTTCAAGTGTCAGAAAGTGATGTATGCACCTTGTTAAGTGTAGCATGCATTGTCGCAAGTGTCATATGCACCTTACCTAGTGTCAAATTCACTTTTTCGAGTGTCACAAACCCTTGACACGATGAAAGACATTTTCCATGACCCCTAACTCATATTGGAGGAAGAAACCCATCATTTCAAGGTCAAAACACACCTTTTTCTTGGAAAAAACGATCATTTTTCAGGAATTTATGAAGGGTGGCTCCCCTCTGGCCATGCTGGGGGAGTGCACTTCATGGAATGGTGCCCCCCTTTCCATGTTAGAGGAGAGCCACTCTATAGGACGAAACCTCGTGTCCAGTTCTGGGGGAGCACCAATGTTGTTAGAGGGAAAAAAGGGATGCTCCACCCTATTCTATGGGCCAACTCTCTTGGGATAAGGTTGATTATGTTCGACCCCCATGATATGGATTCACCTTAAGATCTGATCCAAACCTTAAGGATCCATATCCTCAACCATATCCTTCATTTTCTCATGATGGTTGGGCCTCTCAAACCTAGATATTGAAGGTATTTCCAAGGTGAGGGAAGGAAGATTAGAGGTATCAAACCTTTGATTATGGAGGAAGAATATACACTTTGATGTCAATATACTTGGAGAGGTTGTTGTTGCATCAATCGTGGTCTGTAAGTATCTCTTTTTGGCTTTCCAATTAATATATGCTTGGCCTATTTCCTTAGAGTTTATGTATTGTTACATTTTCTTGTCTAATGTTGCTCTAATATTCATAGATAAACTTCTCTTATATAATCATGTAGAGTAGGAGATAGTTGGTTTCCTTTGTTATCCATTGCAGATCTCAATTTGCACCAGGGATTTTTAAGATCAAGCTCAAGGGATTGGAAGCAATGAGGGCAAATGTCGAAATAGGTTCATCATATCCTTTCTCTCCTTCTCATTCTGATTGGTTAAGATAAGTTTAAAGGGATGTTCGCGTCCACTTGTATTGTTTATGTCTCGATATAGGGATCTAGTAATCCAAGGGAAGTTTCATCTATTCACAGATGAAACATTGAGTAACACTAGCATGGTGGACATGTGAGTCCTTGCTCTTGATCTTTAATCTCCCTAGAATTGTATCTAATTTAAGAAGCTTTGAAATTGTTCCTAGATTGTGAACATGTGGGAATTTTTTGGCCCTTACAATGCTTTAAACTTCCTAAGTGATTTACTCTAAGAATTTGAAACTATCCTAAGATTTTGCACATGTGGGCATGTGTGGGCCCTTACAATTCTTTGAGATTATGTTTCAAAAAAAATCTAAGAGGTATTGGCCTCTTCTAAAATGGTTGATTTTAAAGAGATGTGGAGGTTTCTTCAAGAAATCCCTTTTTCTAATTTCCAAGATCACACAAGGGTGTGAGGAAAGAACATACTCCAAGATTGTCTAAATAGCCTTCTAGTCCTGAATTAATGTGATATATTTGTAAAATAAAAGATTTCAATAATTGGAATTTCAAATTCTACACTTAATCCATCCACGTGGCAACCAAGTAAATAAAAGATGTTATGGCTCCTTTTAATCACCCTAGATGTCTATGTGTGACTAAGTATCTATGTAATAATGAATCACAAGCCTTCCTTTAGTGGCTTTTACAAAGTGCATAAAATAAATCTAAGCTACTATAAAAAAAAAAAAATAATAATAATAATGTTTTTTTTTGCACAGTCGTGTGGATCCGTGTGGGTTTGGGCCCTATAGTCACGCAATCAACACGGGTTTGGGCCCTATAGTCATGCAGTCAGCACATGTTTTACGATAAAAAAATTGTGTGGTTCTACGTGGTCAACACATTTGTTCTACCTGAACTCGCGCACATGCAGAGAAAAGGTGGGCCAGAAATTTAATTTGGGTTCTCTTGATTAGAGGACCAATTACTGCATCTGAGGGTTGGACTAGGTTGGTTTTGATCTCAACAAAGAAAAATGAATGAGAAATAAATATCTAATAGCCTAATTGGGGAGGATTTTGTTCCAAATCCCCAGTATGGTCACCAATATGTTGGGTTGTTTTTTCCACTTGGGTGAGCAAAAAGAGGTCCCTTAACTATCTAGTTAGGCTATCAAGACATCACAAGAAGTTGTTAGTTGATTAGTGGCTCAACTAAATAGAAAACGAGAAATAAGCAAGAAGGAAAAAAAATTAAACTAACCACGTAAAAACTCAAATGGATGCATGAAAGAGATACAAGAAATAACTGCCAAATGAAGCGAATCTTCAAAATGATATCACCTAGGAGAAGTATAGGAACTTATGAGTCCCCTCTTCCTCCTTGGGAGGGCTCTTGAATCCCCCAAATATAAATCTTTCTCTCTTATAACAATGCCTAAAAATGGAAATACAATGGTGAAGAATTGATTGTTGGAATTCTCAGGAGGAGAGAAGGGCAACACTTGTTATGAATGCTCAAAGAGTTCTAGGAGAAATATGGCTTCTCTAAGACAAATTGAACAACATAAAAATACTCAAAATTTGTCTCTTTGTATGCACACCATGGTCATGTATTTATAGGACCAACACAAGCTTTTTCTTAGCTTGCTCATAGTGTGAATGGGAGCCCTTTGAAGGTACTTCCCATCCTTTCAATAGCCCCAAGGCAATATTTCGGGTCGATTTTGTGGTCTTGTCATGGTACACTTTGACCTGGAAGTGGTTGAGGCCTGACCAAATGCATTAATGTGTTCTTTTCGCATTCGTGAGGGTTCTTTTGCAGAAAGTCGCACAACATGCACATTGTGTGCATTGAGCATTATGTTGGCTCGCGTGGATGTGCGTGAGTAAGCCTTGAGAAATTTGTGTTGAAATTCAATGAAAATTTTCATAGTTTTTTTGCTGAATAGGTTATGTAAATTATTGAGGTGTGTTGATTAATGTGTTGTGTTAGTATTGTCTTCAACTATTGCATGTATTGTGATGAGAAATCTTTTAGTGATATCAATATTCATACACCAACAAAGGCCTGTGGAATATGGCGGTTGGTGGGAATGGAACCCCCAACCCGCTAAATTTAGCAAAGTTTTACAACAACTCCACTAACCAACTATTTTCCAACATTGGTTGGTTATAACTACACCTCTAACAATAGTTAAGGGGTCGCACCAATTTCAAAATTTAGTCGGAGGCTGTGGCCTATTTAATGGGTATGAATCCCAACACTGTACACACATTCCAATGCATGGGGCACACCTTTCTATGTTGATTTTAGTCATGTAATGCATGCCAAGAGTACAAAGGGTACAAGGCTACATCGTAAAGTATGTTGAGGGTCACTTTGATGAAATTTCGAGTATTTTATATCAATTTTGCATGATATTTTACCAGGAATTCAACAATGAACTTTGTTTCTACATTTGAGAATAGCAGCAAAAGGTCATTGTAGTATTTTACATGCAAAGGGATTCTGGGGAACTATAAGCAAAATATAGCCGAATTTATACTCATTTTTCTCAGTTTTTCAAGAGGAATGCAAGGGTGGTGTTCTTTTCTGCATTAGAGAAACATATTTGAATGGCATCTTCAACTCTTGTTTTTTAAATTCATTTTATTGTACTTGAAGCATTTGAGCATTAATGAAGTGATTCTACATTTTCTTATGTAAGATGGATTATGCAAGTTATGATCATCAGTTAAAGTGTTTGGTTAAGTAAGATAAATCACTTCTATGCTATAAGCATTGTTGATCCGAGATCTTTTCGTCCGGTGACTTATTAAAGAATTGTATTAAATGAGCATAAACTAAAGTACACCATAAAGAAGGAAAAGCTCAAAATGAAAAAGACATAATCATGAAATATGAACGCAAAAACTTGATAACGGAGTTCGTCCCTAGTGGACTACATCTTCGGGTCCTACTCTCAAATGGGTAGGCCTTTTTATTAACTCCACAAAAGAATTGAGCAAAATACATAAGTATACATCATTCTTGAGTTAATATATAGAAGCTTTGCTCATATCAGAAAACAAACATCACCACTGCGTTTGTGGCATCAAATTACCTAAAAATGACTGTCTCCACGCCTCAATCCGAGTCTGGCACTTTCAGGCCCAAGAGACACCCCTGTCTCGGTTTCCATGCCTGCCACTGCAAATGAATGATTGGAAAAAATTTTGAAATGCATGCCTTGTCTCGAAATCCACACCTTGGTCTCTCCTCTCTCCTTTACACTGGCGAAGGCCCCTTTTTATAACAAATTATGGGAGGTTGTGTAATAATGAGGTCGTTTGCCTAATTGGCAGAAGGATGTTATTTTAAGGATTTGGTTAGAGGAGGTCCCAGGGTCAAACCCGCGAGCCTCCCCTTTATTTTAGGGTTTGTTTTAACAGTTTGGCAGAGGTTCTAGCAGGGGGATAGTTATAGCGGCCAATGGAATATGCCACCAATTTGGCAGAACGGCTGCCAGATTTGGCGGTGTATTTATTATATATTTTTTTTTTTAATTTTTGGTTGTTGGGTTTCATTGGGCCTTTTCCCACTGCCATGTGGTAGCCAATCATTGGCCCATGTCACCTCACTGCATGGTCATCCTGCCATGTCACCTTCATGCCACATGTCATACGGATGACACGTCATCCTGCCACGCGTCCTGTACAGACTGACATGTGGCAACTTTTCATTGCTCCACAAGTCGACCCAAAAAGTCCAAAAATGAGTGACATGTGACAGCCTCTCGTGTTGCCACGACATCATGCTGACGTTAGCATGACATGTGTCACCCTATGTTATTGCAACATATGTTGTACAGACAATGATTTCATTCATACTGATGCTAACATCAGTAGTACGAATGTTGACTCACCCCTGTTGACTGGGCTAGATTGACCAAAACTTTGACCACGAATATATTTCAATCTGTAACTCTGTTTGATGAGTTGTTTGCACCATTAGAAAGCTTGTGATGCGATATTCGCGATCATTCCATTTTAACTGAGTTTTGAGAACTTTGAATTTTTTCCCTTTCTCTTTCTGTTGAAGCCATTATGAGCGTCCTGAGTTGCCTTTGCACATTCTGAGTTGTTCTTAGCCTTCTCTGGATCCTTTTCGGATCACGCCTTCCCACTGAGAGATTTTTAGGACCACCAAAATCTTTCATCAATCAATAGGTAAGTGAGGGAAGATTCCCCTCACTTTGTCCTTCTCAATCCACTTTTCCTTGCTTGGATGTGTGCCTTTCAAGACTACTCGAAGATAATCAACATCACCCCTGCGTGAAGTATGCATCCTTCTCTCCAGGATGGTATCTTCCTGTAACCCATCCAAGTACTCAGGTGCAAACTCGTCAACTGAAGGTATTGAAACTTCCTCATCCTGATCCATGATCATGGGAGGCCCAAAAAGTTTCAAGTTCTCTATGTTCACAATGAAGTAAATCTGCATATAAGGTGGAAGATCTAAACGAAAAGCATTAGTGCCTCTTTTTCCTAGATAGGTAAGGGTCCATATCGGATGGGATTGAGTTTCTTTCCTTCACCCTTCAATTGTTCCTTGTTGATATGAGGTCATACTCGGTCTCCAACCTGTAACTGATGATGAACCCTGTGCTTGTCATGCTGAGCCTTATACCGTGCTTGAATTTTCTCCAACTATTCCCTGACTACCTAGTGTATCTGTTGGATCCTCTGGATGAACTTGCAGGCTTTGTCCTCTATTTGTTCTTCATTCACATCGACATCTCTCCCATACATCAATTCCAAAGGAACCTTTGGTAGGTACCCAAAACATGTCTCAAAAGGTGAACTTTGAGTGCATGAATGTAAATCTCGGTTATAAGCATATTGTACATACGGTATTTGTTCATCCCATAATTTGGGATGCTTATTGCAGTAGCCTCAAAGAAAAATTAACATTGTTTTGTTTACCACCTCTATTTGTTCATTGGTCTATGGATGAAAATCAGTGCTCCTATTCAATTTGGTGTCCATCATTCTCCACAAGCTAATCCAAAAATCCCCAAGGAATCAAGTATCTTGATCTGAGACAATGGACATGGGTAACCCAAAGTGAACCCAAACATACTGAAAGAAGAGATTAATAATCTGCTCAGCAGTGATCTACTTTTTACATGGCATCAAGATACGCATCTTGATGAACCTATCCACTACAACATACAAATAATCATGACCCCCTCTGGTCATTGGTAAAGCCCCTACAAAATCCATGGAAATGCTTTCCCATGGATGGGATAGAACAATAAGTGGTGAGTATAGCCCCAGTTTTCTATTAGTGGGCTTACAAGTAGAACACATCACACACCCCTTTACATATTTAGTTACAATTGCTTTCATTTGAGGCCAATAACAAAACCTATGCAAATGAGCCATAGTTTTGCCTACCCCAAAATGCCCAGACACAGGAGAAGTGTGAGTGTCTCGTATTACATGGACTCATTCACTTATAGGAATACATAGCTTCTGAAGATGATAGAGTAATTTTCTCTATAGATAATAGTTTTCTACCCATGCACCATTGGTTAGCTTCTCATATACTTCTTTAAAATCTTCATCGATGGCATATTTCTCTACATATCTATCATGAGATAAAGAAGTATTCTTCAAAATAATAGAAGCAACAATAGGAGGTCTAGAAAGCATATATGATACCTTGTTACTTGTACCCTTCTTGTACTTGATTACCAAATGAAATTGTTGTAGAAAACCCATCCATCTGTAGTGTCGAGATTGTTGCAGTTTGTTCTGTGCTTGAAGATACTATAAGGTCTAGTGATCTGTATGTATAATTTTTTCCTTCCCTAACAAGTAGTTCTTCCATTTCTTTACGCTCTAGACTAATGCACACAACTCCTTATCATATGTAGGATAGTTAACAATAGCTTGGTTAAAAGTTTCAAAGTGGTAACAGATAGGCTTATGATATTGCATCAATATTGCACATGTGGTGTATCTGTTGGCATCTGTCTCGATCTCGAACAGTTGTTGAACATTCGGCGATGCTAATATTGGTGTGGTACTGATCTTCTCCTTCAAAGTATCGAAAGTTTTTTGTTTCTTTCCTTACCACTAAAAAGTGTTCTTCACACTGGTTAAGGCATGCAAAGGAGCTGCTATAAAGGAGAAGTTGGAAATGAATCTCCTCCAATACTAGACTGCACCCAAGAAGCTCCAAATATCGGTCACACTTTTGGGCTCAGGCCAATTTACAATTACATCAATTTTGAATTGTCCTCCTCCCACGATATGACCTAAGTATACAAGTGTAGTCTTGCCAAATTCACATTTAGACATTTTCACATACAACTTTTCCCTTTGCAAAGTATCTAATACTTTATTTACACGCCTTACATGTTCCCAAGTCTCCAAGTATCCAATACTAGACTACACCCAAGAAGCTCCAAATATCGGTCACACTTTTGGGCTCAGGCCAATTTACAATTACATCAATTTTGGAAGGATCAATTTTCAATTGTCCTCCTCCCACGATATGACCTAAGTATACAAGTGTAGTCTTGCCAAATTCACATTTAGACATTTTCACATACAACTTTTCCCTTTACAAAGTATCCAATACTTTATTTGCAAAGTATCCCAAGTCTCGCTAAAAATAAGAATGTTGTATAAATACACAATCACAAAGTCATCTAGGAAAGGCCTGAATACCTCATTCATCACACGCATGAAAGTTGTCGAAGCATTACAAAGCCCAAACGACATAACTAACCACTCAAACAATCCATGTTTGGTTTTAAGGGCAGTCTTCCATGCATCCTATTCTGCAACCCTGATTTGATGATATCCACTGCGCAAATCTAACTGAGTGAAATAAACAACATTCTTCAATTGATCAAGTAAATTATCTATACGAGGAAGAGGGTATCAATTTTTCACCGTGATTTTATTTAATGCCCGATAATTGACACACATTCGTCATGTGTCATCTTTCTTTGGAACCATCACAATCAGAGAACCACAAGGAGATGAATTGGGCCTGATGACCGCTTGATCCAATAAGCCCTGTACTCACTTCTTGATCTCTATCATCTCCACAATTGACATCATGTACATGCCCACATTAGGAAGAGGAGAATCTTGTTGAAGATGTATCTCATGTTGGATTTCTCTCTTAGGAGGTAATCCATCTGGTTCCTGAAAAATATCATCATACTTAGAAACAATATCAATTAATTCATTTTTTTGAGATGGATCACACCCTTGGAAAGCTTCGGATGTCCCGACATCTTTCTCTCTTACGACCATCAGTACATATCTCTTATTAGTGTTTATGAGTCTTTTCATTTGTCCTGCGCTAACAAGTGTTGTATTTACCCTCATGTTGTGGGCTCTAACAATATATTCCACTCCCTCCTTAGTAAGGTGGTATTTGTTCTCATGACGAAAGAAGACTGTTTTTCTATCATAAATATAAGGACTCCCCAACACTATGCCACATATATCAAGTGGTACAACAACCAAATCGACTTCATCAATCAACTTTGAAGCAATACCAAATCTGATCCTACATTGTTTGGTGACATTAAGTTTTGCTTTATCACATACCCAACCAAGAGGATAAGGCTTCAGATGTAGTTTCGTTTCAAGACCCATCTTCTTGAAAAGTGCTTCAGATATTAAGTTTAATTGGGAACCTAGATCAAATAATGTATCTATCTTAGTATGTTTAGATACAACTCTTATATGAAATAACTCATTCCTCTTTCGTTCATCAACATGAGATTCATTGTTGAAACTTGAAATAGCATGAAGGGAATATTTACCTTGTAGTCCAACCGTTGTGATCTTTCCCTCATCTCCTGAATTGGAACCAATATCTTGTTTCACTGTATCAACGGTCTTTGTCTTCCCCTTTCCACCGAATTGTTTCAGTTTCTTTTTTGGATACAGTTTCCAACAGTGTTCTTCATCGTGACCACTTTTCTTGCAATGAGTGCAAGATGATTTTCTTCCTTCTCTCGTCACCGTGGAGGTATTCTTGTCCTTCCTTCTAAACTTCTTGAAAGTTTTATGTGGGTGATTGGAAGGTTTCTTCGTGGGATATTCTTGAACATGTTTCCCCCTGTTCTTAAGGTGAGTGTCTTGCACACAAACTTCGCCAAGACTAGTGGGGTATAACTGTGAAGTGCACCAATATACTTCATTAAAGTTTCATAAGAATCCAAAGGAATATTCAATGCAAGAGATTTCTTCCTAAATTCTTCTATGAAACTTTGTACTGTTTGACCTTTACTTTGCCTTAAAGTTTTTCATTCCATCATCACTTTATGTAAATACCCTAATGGATAGAACTACTTCCTTATCTCTTATTTAAATTCCAACCATGAGGAAAGAAGACTACCATACGTACTTCCATCCTGAAGCTTGCTCTCCCACCATACGAGAATGGTGCCTTCCAACCGAAGAGAAGCCAATTGCACTTTAACCTCCTCTTCATCAATATGTTGAACACGGCAATATACTTCAACCTGTCGGATCCAATTGTGTAGCTTTTCAAGATTAGCATCTCTATTAAACATAGGTAAAGAAAAATTTACATCAAGCTTTAATAATGGTTTCTTAAAAGAGGCTTTATGGCTAGAATGATGAGAATGCTCAGAGGAAGAAGAACTAGAACTTGAAGGTGAAGATGGAGGCTCAGGAGGATCTCCTCCATCCCCTTCATTTACCGAAGCATCATCATCTGCATGTGCTTTCTTTTTCTTCTCTTTTTTTTTCATCCTCTTCTCGTAATCTCCATACATTCGTTCAACCATTTCTGACATGCGATAAAAGACCATGTGAAATTTTTTCTCCTGTTCATCATGCTTGTCCTCTTCTACCATTTTCTTCCTTCGAGATGTACAACCAACTTCAGGATTAAAAGTCTGAAGAGTTCCTTCACCCTGCTTATGCTTGGCCCTAGTAAGCATTTATACTCAGCAATTCAAGTCAAAGACAACTACTCTGATACCAACATGATCAAGGATCTTTTCATTCGGTGACTTATTAAAGAATTGTATTAAATGAGCATAAACTAAAGTACACCATAAAGAAGGAAAAGCTCAAAAGGAAAGAGACATAATCATGAAATATGAACGCAAAAACTTGATAACGGAGTTCGTCCCTGGTGGACTATGTCTCCAGGTCCTACTCTTAAATGGGTAGGTCTTTTTATTAACTCCACAAAAGAATTGGGCAAAATACATAAGTATACCTCATTATGGAGTTAAGCTATAGAAGATTTTCTCAGATCAGAAAACAAACATCACCACTACGTTCGTGGCGTCAAATTACCTAAAAATGACTGTCTTTGTGCTTCAATATGAGTCTGGCACTTTCAGGCCCAAGAGACACCCCTGTCTCGGTTTTCATGCATGCCTTTGCAAATGAATGACTGGAAAAATTCTCGAAATGTGTGCCTTGTCTCAAAATCCGCACCTTGGTCACTCCTCTCTCATGTACATTGGCGAAGGCCCCTTTTTATAACAAATTATGGGCGGTTGTGTAATAATGAGGTCGTTGGCCTAATCAGCATGCGGATGTTATTTTAAGGATTTAGTTAGAGGAGGTCACGGGGTCGAACCCATGGGCCTCCCCTTTCTTTTGGGGTTTGTTTTAACAGTTTGGTGAAGGTTTTGTCGGGGGGCTATTTATAGCGGTCGGTGGAATATGTTGTTAATGTGGTGGAACCACCGCCGTATTTGGCAGTGTATTTATTATATATTTGTTTTTGAATTTTTGGTTGTTGGGCATCATTGGGAATTTTTCGACTGCCACATGGCAGCCCATGATTAGACCATGTGGCATCCAATCACTGGCCCATGTCACCTCATTGCATGGTCAGCCTGCCATGTCACCTCGTTGCATGGTCAGCCTGCCATGTCACCTCATTGCATGGTTAGCCTACCATGTGTCGTATGGATGCCATGTCAGCCTGCCACATGTCCTGTATAGACTGCCACGTGGAAACTTTTCATTGGTCCACAAGTTGGCCCAAAAAATCTGAAAATGACTGACACATGGCAGCCTCTCATGCTGCCACATCATCGTGCTGACATCAGCATGACACGTGTCACCCTCTACGCTTTCCACGTATGTTGTACGGATGATGATGTCATATGTACTGATGTTGACGTCAATAGTACGAATGTTGACTCACCCCGACTGACTGGGCTAGGTTGACCAAAACTTTGACCGTGAATATCTTTCAATCCATAACTCTGTTTGACAAGTCATTTGCGATGTTAGAAATTTTGTGGCGCGCTCTTCGCGGTCATGCCATTTTAACTTGGTTTTGGGAACTTTGAATTTTTTCCCTTTCTCTATCTGTTGAAGCCATTTTGAGCCTCCTTAGTTGCCTCTGCGCATTATGATTTGTTCTTAGCCTTCTCTGGATCCTTTTCAGATCAACTGTCAATAAAAGATGTTGGAATAAGAAAGTGGTATTAAACTTAGTAAAATTTTCAGATCAAGTGTTGTATGGGTTCTATCCATTTTCGGATCAATAAGGTAACTAAGCCCGAAGCTTCAATGGTGTTACCTCACATAGAGGAATGGAACCAACAAAACCCCCATATATGTAGTAATCAAAGCAAAACCACAAACAACAAAACAAGAAGAGAGGGGTGACATCCTGACTTTCCCTGATGTGATCTAGTACTTGAATCCTGTGTTAGAGGAGCTTCCTGACACATTGGTTGTAAATGTTGATTTTACACTTGTTAATGACTCTAGGTTTCATTTTGCTGGCCTTGGAGAGTTTACTCTCCAATCCTATTCCAAGGCCTTAATCTTATTCAATGGTTGTTCACTAAGAAAAAAAAGTGTCTAATAGATTTTAGATTACACAATTCTTTTTATGGTTGTTTGTTATGTCAAAGGGAAATGAATGAAACCTTTATGGTGTTTATGACTCTTGACCCAACCAAGAAATGCAAATATGTCAATGCAATTCGTTCACTTCAATGAATTATAGCTATGGGAGGGAAATGGGATTTTTCCTTTTCTTTGTAAACTTCACAACACAATCCTCAAACACCAAACAACCATGCAAACAATTTAGATCCAAAATTCTTATAATTACTCAAACCAAACACTTCACCAATGCACTTTTCTTCTAATGCTTCAAAAACTTGTATGCAAGCAATTTTTTATTTTATTTTTCCAATTGTAATGAAAAAGTTTCGTAATATAATTAAGAACACAATATGCGAAAGGAACCCCAAAAAATCAACAAGCAAGGGATGTAGGAAATTGGTAGTGATGCTAAAAATCCCACTCCAATGTCACTACAAAAATTTCACCCAAAACTTACCTAAGAAAGTGGATATAGTATTGAATACTAATCACACAAGGATGAATAACCAAATGCAATCAATATCAAACACTACTAGATCTTATCAGATATGTTGGGAGCACTTCCCAACTTCAATGAATCACTTAGAAAACAAACAAACTTAACCAAACAATCCAAAGAAGCCATGCAAACACACTTCAAACAGAAATTGAAGGCAAATAACATGAAAAAAGGCCTCAATCAAAGACAAGATCTATAGGCACATACCAACCATAGGTAACTGGGATCAATAAAGTTAGATATATTTTCATAAATCCAATGATTATGCAATTTCCCTTGTTTACAGGAATCATCGTAGGTCAAAGGTCTTGCAACAAGCGACGAGTCGTATGACACTAATAGTGCAACAAACGAGGACTACAATTTTTTTTTTTGAAAGAGAAAGATTTGTCTAAGATCTATCAGATCTGAGAAATCTAAACTCTGAAGGAGTACAAGGGAAGACAAAATTAAATCACAAGCAGAGAGGATAATTGGAAAGGGATTCTAAACTAGAGAAGAATCAAAGATTCATTGCCAGTGGATTCGCCAGTTCTATTAAGGAGAAAATATCACCAATGCTATGGAAAACCTCCCTAAGATCTGTCTACTAATCCTAGACAGACAATTGGCATAGACTTCTAATGGTTTACCTAGATATAAACAAGCAATTCTTTTTTATACCAAGAGGGAAGATAATGACATACCTTACTTTTAAAGGTTGTCCTCATATGTCTTGGTTGTTGCAGATATTGAGTTCCTACTCTAGTCCTTGAAACCTGCTCCCTGCACAAAAGCAACTAACAAACAACAATCTACTTCTTCTCCTAGTGTTATAAATCACTAATCTAATTCAAATTTAAGTTGATATATTCATTACAAGGCCAGATCTAAACATTCATGAACATAACACAAATATTTATGGGGAAAACCAATGATTTATTATCTGAAAATGTGAAGAATACATTAAGCATCATACCTTGAGTGCAGATGCATCCTCCTTGTCACCTTGCTCCTTTCTCCTCCTCAACTTCTCAATCAAACTAGGCAATCTGATTGTGGCTATTGTAGATGGAGAAACACCTATGTATTTGGACAACATAACTCTGCAAATGATTCGTTCTCCTCATGCTCAAGAATTTCCTTCTTTATATAGATCCTTAGAAGAGGCTTGGGGGATATTCTATGTATTCTAGAGACCAATGGATACTCGAATGATGTGATTTCCAAGGCTCATGCCACGAAAAACCAACTCATCCCTTGCTTGCCTCTTTGAAACTCTGCAAATCTAGAAGGTTTTGAAACTCTACAAATCTAGAAGGTTGCAGAGGTCATCGTAGGTTGCACTATAGCTGACCAATGACTAGTTGCTTGTTTTTATATGTATGAAAAGCAACGACCCTAAAAAATAACCCAAATACTAAGCTAGAGATGTGTCTTAGCTTCCATCTTCTTCTAGATTCCCTTCTAGCCCTGCAGGGTGGAAATTAAGGCTATAACAATGATGTTAAGATGATTGAGATGTGTGAATGCAGAGACATTCCCTTCACCATCAAATTTTGTGTTTGATAAGAGATTAACTGTCTCGACTGACATGACCCCACTTGGTATCAGAATACTCAAAGGGTTATCCCATACAGAAATATGGAGAGGAGTCATAGGTTGGTTAAAACAATTTAATGAAATGACTCCACATAGGTAGGCTTGTCATCTGGCCCTCATTATAGCACTAATTTTGTTGACGCAGGAAAAATTCCCTTTGTCAATAGCAGGGTTACCCTAATAAGAAGTCCCAGTTAAACCTATCACCATTTTGAATAGGAACCCATCCAGACTTTGGCCCGATATCCTTTTTTGGTCTGGGTTTTACTGGTTACGACCCGGTCCACCGATGATGATTTCTAATCTAGAGAATGAAATGCAACTAATCTAAGATGCATGCATCTGGATGGAAAATATAACCAAAAAAAAAACATAGAACCAACCATGCTCATGTCAATGGTCAGGGAAATAGTTCACAAAAATAAGAGACAAAAATATGAATAAATAACTACAAAAACATAATAGTCTAGCATTTAAACAATCATTTACAGTTTTATGCCCACAAATTTAGACAAATGTTCCATGGAGAAATAAAATAAGAATGCAACAAACATACATTAGGATAATCCACAATATGAAGTACATCCTTACACAACTTGAGTGTTGAGCAAAACACAAAGGAATAATCCATAATATGTCCAACACAAGAATTAGATTTCTCCATAAAATAGCTTGGCCAAACAATATTCTCCTCATTAAAAGTTTCAGTAATAGTACATGAAAGCTCAAAAAGCCAAAATCCATGTACTCAAATCCAAGATCTATATTTATTGATATTCAATTTGAATCTTGGCCTTCCGCCTTCCCCCGTGACCTTTCATTTACAAACTTTTTATCCTTATCCTCTTTGTAATGATGAGAGAACAAGGAGAACATACATGTTTATAATTATATGAAGTTACATTTCAAATTTATATTTTAGTGCTCGTGGGCCATCATAGATTTTTGCTATAGAGCACCTCACCCACCATAATGACTAGTATGGATATTAGTAAACTCTTCTCCCTCCAAGTTTGATATTCGACCATCATGGGATTGAGAATTATTCTTCGACTATTTGAGTCCGATTCCTTTTCATCGCTCCCTTGCTACTACGACAACTGGTGTTGTTGTTTTTTCTCTACCATCTTCGATAGTAGATCAAATTTTCGATACCGATAGATTTTCTTGATGTGTAGCAGTTGTTCCTTCATGTTTTTCTCCACTCGCATGCTTCCTATCCATATTGGTGAGTATGATATTCCTTTAGCATTGGTACTTGGCACCATTCGACACACAATATATGAGTGACCATAGAATAACATTGAAATAAACTTTCAAAAACACTAGCTAAGTGAGAGTTCATATATTCTTCCCTGAGTTTGATTCATGGTTCCTATGCTCTTGGTTTAAGTATTGTGTTCTCAGGGGCTTTTATCGATGTGCCAGATATTAATCATAAAAATGTGAATGAATTATGAGGAATCTCTGAAATCATATAACTGTGAAGTTGTATATCTTGGAAATACCTTTCCATTGGTATAAGGAATATGAAAACCAAGCATCATAGTTAAATTCATGACCAAAATACGAAATCCATTTTTGCATGGTCCAAATCATGTGTTGGTAAGATGAGCACGAACTCTCCTCTGTGTCAAAAAGAAAATCACAAACTCATGTGTCGACAAGATAAGCACAAAATCTCCTATGTATCAGCAAGATGAGAAAAAACTATCCTATGTGTTGATAAGAAAAGAATAAACTCATGTGTCGACAATAAAATTACAAACTCCCCTATGTGTCGACAAGAAAAGCACGAAATCATGTGTTGGAAAGAAAAACACAAACTCATGTGTCGACAAGATGAGCACGAACTCTCCTATGTATTAGCAATATGAGCAGAAACTCCCCTATGTATTGGCAAGAAAAGAACGAAATCATGTGTCAACAATAAAAGAACAAACTCATGTGTCAACAAGATAAGCACGAACTCTCCTACGTATCAACAAGATGAGTACAAACTCTCCTATGTATTGACAAGATGAGCATGAACTCATGTGTCAGTAAGCAAAGCACGAACTCATGTGTCAGCAAGAAAATCATGAAATCATGTGTCTGAAATCTAAGTACAAACTCTCCTTTGTATTGGAAATATGAGCAATAACTCCCCTATGAAGGAAGACAAATCAAAAAAAAATTGTGTCTTTCTTACCGGTAAGAAACATCAAGAGCTTGAGTTAAAAAGTTCATAACTTTCTCATACGATGTCTAATTGAGGTGCCATTTTTTGCAATGCAGAGAGCACAAGGAGGGGATTATAGTGAGATGCATTAAAAATTCATTCAAGTATTTGAGTAGATTAATATTTAATGAAGGTCACAATTAACAAGACTTTCTTGACGAGAAATCCCTAGTGATCGCTTTAACACTTCTAGACCTCATATTTTGATTCTATCAATGGAATTAGAATCTTAATCTCGTAAAACATGCATTTATATTTTTTCAGTAGTGAAAATCCACTTTGATTGGTACCCAAAAATGCAAGCAAATACATTTTAAATGAAAGTCCAGACATCGTTCTCACTACTTATCTGCACGAATTCTATTCCATCAATTCCTATGACATCTGTGTTATATATGATATTAATCCATTCATTAGAACTAAATTCATATGTTAGTGGATGAGAAATATTATCCCGTGAAAACAACCAACTGATGTTTTGAGCACTTGCCACTAAATATGTGACAAGAGTACCAGTTCTTCACTGAGATGCAATTTAGAGCCAACCCATGTCGTGTAGATGTTGCAATTAACCCACCTAATAATAAACAACACTTTCATAATCAAGGTTAGTCATGAAATCTGGAAGCGCAAAGTATACAATCTGGTATGGTATGCATAATGAAAGTTGGTGGTGGCAAAAACAGACTTAATCACAATTGCAACATGAAGTAGATCAGGCGAGGTAGGAAATCAATATTCAATTATCTAGTCATGCATGGAATTCTTAATCATTGGAAATGATAGGAACCTTACTAACTGGTGCAACAAGAAGGATTTGAGCTAGAGGAGAATAGGAGAGGCCTTCATATGAAGGTGTCTTTCTGACAAGGTATGTGTTGGCGAGAAAGGGAAGATCACTATTGATACACTAAGTGTCAATGAGGGGTCAACATCTTCCTGCTAGCATATTGATGAAAAAAGAGGGAAACTTGCCAAAAAAGACTATGTTTCAGAGGGAAAGAAAGGAATCTTGTCAATACATGACGTATTGATGAAGATAAGATGAACCTTTGTAATACCATGTATCAACGAAGACAAGATGAACCTTGTTGATACCATGTATCAGAGAAGATGAGATGAACCTCTCCAATACACCATGTATCGACGAGGATGGAGGATCTACACCAATGTATATTGATGCTCGGAAGCAGATGAAGCATTGGTGTATTGACACTCATGGGCTAATGGGTGTTAGTGTATCAGTGATAATCAAATGATTGATGTTGATACACTAGAAAGTGGTAAAAGAGAATGTCTAATTTTTGGTGTTTCTCACGTATTGACGATAGAGAGAGGATGGTCATCGGTGTGTCAATGAATAAATCACTAATTCACTGATATTGGTTGTATCGGCGAGAAAAATATTAACCCATCGATATAGCCAGAATCAATGGGTTATAAGTTAGAAAAAATTTAAGTGAATTCTCATGAAAGTATATCAGTAAAGAAAAACCTAAGTCACCAATATGGACCATATTGGTGGAGGAATAAAGATGTTCATTGATTGTTAGGGACCTAACCTCCCTAACCCCTCATGTAGGTATAATATTATGTTTTCCATGTAATAAAGGTTGACATTAGTTTATAAGGCCTATTTGATAAATGTGAACAAGTCAATGTAAGAATACCTAATAGAAGCTTCCACTTCTAGAAATATCTTCCTCTAGAATGATCTTTAGAATATAGAATTAGTATAAATAAGAGTAGGAGGCATGAGGAGTTTTTGTTTTGAGAATTGTTATATTAGAGCTCTGCTCCACTAGAGGTTGCCCCCTTGAAGAGGCAAGTGAACATTGCTTTCTTTGAATAAAGGTATCATTTTTTATGTTTCTCTTCTCAATATTCTGTTGTTCCATTGATATCTGCTAAATATTCTTGTTTCTACATATTATATTACATCTGGGACCTTACAAGTGGTATCAAATCACTTTCCTTGGCAGGAATTGTGGGTTAATTTTTTTTCATGGTAGAGACATGTTCCGACGTCTTAAAACTACAATGATCTATTTTTCAACGCATAAATATGTGGTCGGGGAAGCATACATGCAAGAAATACAAGAATTTTTTAAACTCACATTGTTGGACACCCTTCTAACCCATGTTGGTACCCTTCGAGTGGTAGCGCATTAGACAACACCTATATATGGACTGGCCTAGGTATCTCGAAGCCCACTATAGATCAACTGATCAACCGCCTCACTGTTATAGTGCCATCGAGAACAACACTTGGGAATATACTCTCTAGTATATGGGTAATCGGGTAGTACAACTAAGGGTACTATCTATCCTCCTTAGTTGGTTCCATGAGATATTGGGCCGAGTACTAATGTTCGACCCTGCACGTATATTAGAGAGCTATAACACATGGAAAAACCTTGTCTGTAGCAACCCTAAAAAAACCTAACCCTTGGGGAAAAAACAAAATAAACAAGGAACATACAAGATCTATTGTCGTGCAACCTTGCCTCCTACATTATGGTTGTGAAATTACTACACATTTCTTCCTATTAAGAATTTGGGCATTTCGCCACTGCAATATTATTTAGATTGGAGTATAACTCTGCATAAGTAAAAAATAACAGTGGTCCCACCGGCACCCTTATTCGTGACCTATCCCATTGGATTCCTCTCCTCACCTCAACCACAGTGGTACCTCTCATTTTTAAGTCTTTTTTAGTGGACCTGACCCCCTTCTCATCACCCTTATTTGCAACCTATCACATTGTATTCTCCTTTTCTCCTTGATCGTTGTGGTACCTATCACTTATAAGTATTTATTTTCTGTGGTCCCACCCATCCATTTCCCCTTACAAGCACCCCTCCTATCCAAATGGCCAACACTCACAACCAATACCTACAAGATGCCATCAACCAGAACGAGGAGAACATCCAACATGTGGATTTTGATATTGATACCATCAATTCCAAATTTGCACAATTCCAGGACCAAGTATAGAAAAAAATTGACACCATGGATGCCAAATTCATGGGTGAATTTGACACCCTCAATTCTATTATCAACTAGTTGGTGAACCGCTCCCAGGGATTTTCCTCCTCGGAACAACCATCCCACTTAGTTGGTGTTGACTCCTCCCATTCTATGGTCTTTCAATCCAACTCCTTTCATTGTGACCCCCATCTTCCTAGAGTTGAGGTCAATAAATTTGACGGCTTAGATCCCATGGGTTGAGTAACTCAAATGGAGCATTATTTTTCTTTGCATGGCATTACTGATGAGTTGGAAAAGATTTGTTATGTTGTTCTCTATCTGGATCCTTGTTGATCTATATGTAGCTTAATAATTATTCTCTTCTTATATATTTTTACTTATAAAATTTTTGAGTCGTGGCGGGTTCATTCACGGTGGGTGTATTTTCTTTTCCAAAGAATTGTGTGTTATAAAAAATGTACCTCTCTTCTTCACCACATACAAATTGCACCAAGACTTAACTATTTTCTCGATATCCTTTATGGTGGGTTAGCGGGTTTCCAGACTTGTGAGTTCACTTGCTCTTATTTTTAAGTCTGCTACCACCAAAATACACCAAAACTTCTGTGACCCTCATAATGTTCCTTAAATATAATCTTCTTCATATCCTTTACACCATGGGTTCATAGGTTCCCAGACTCGTGGACTCATCCTCACATTTCCTCCATGCCCGCCACCCCGTTATTCTATATCCATTACCTTTGTCACATTTATCGAGATCTGTTTAATGATATTACTATGGAAAGTCACTGCTAATTGAATTTTGAAAAGGTTGCTATTGATTGCATATTTATCAAGGTAATATAATTTAATTTTAATAACCTCTCCATCGAAAAGAACTTAAGTCATATTACTAAAGAAGATTATATTTCAATATTCTAAGGAATTATATGTAGAGTTCACCAGCTACACTAGAATGGCCATGAGAAAGCAATAGTTTTGTGGAGACACACTGAACCTGTTTGCACGAGAAGACTACCATTTTTCACTAGTCAAGGTCTTACTGGTATTTCACAACATTGCATCTACTAGAAAGAAATGGAAATAAGACTTGGACATCAATTATTTCTCTAATTGGATGTGTTCCTGAAGTTTTTGATTGCAAATATATAGTCTCCTGGTGCGTCGACAAGTTTATTCAAAATCGAAGGGCAATTCTGCTACACAATGGATCCCATATCTCTTTAACACCTTCAACTTTCAGGAATATGCTAAAATTACTAGAGTTGACTATTACATTCAAAGGAGATGAAGCTAGAAGTTTCTTTAAGGAGAATAACAATAGATTAGATCTTCTGCAAGAATTCTTAGAAGATCCTTCAACAATGTCAGAGGATATATCCAAATTTTAGGTTAGTTCATTGAAAAATCCCTATTGAGAAGTAGCATGGATTTTTACTAGAATTACAGGACAAGAGTCTACGGAAAGAATTCCACGGTTAGATCTTTATATCTTGTATTTTACATCCATGAACAAATATTTTTGATTGGGGAAAAATTATCTCTATTGAAATTTCTTCGCAACTGTCAAATTATAAAGACACTAAGAAGTTATACATGGCCTCCTACTTGATATTTTATATTAATTACTGTCATATTTTCAAGGGATCGAATATAGGGAAAATGGTAAATTGTAATGTTGACCTTGTCACAATGTGGTATCAAGCTCTATGCGGGCAAAAGACTACTCACTACTTTTATGAAGTATATAATGAATTCATGTTTGTTTTTAAGAAGCTGGTCTTTGGAGGAAATACATCCAGACCATCACATGAAGCATTAAGTTTTTTGAATAAGAAGGGGATTGCAGAAGATATGGAAAAATACAATATTATAAGGATTTATTGCTCTCATGAAAAAACCATTTAACTTCCTTACTATGTTCTAGATAGATTATTTGTAGTTTAAGTGGCATGATATTACAAGTCCTGGTTGCATTTATTCTACGCGAAAAAGAAGAAGCAATCTATCCCAATACCTTATAAGGTCGACGAAATATTTTTAAAAGGAACTGCTAAAATTGATGAATATGCTACACAATTTGATCAATATAACATGAAATTTTCAAAAGAGATAAAGGGTTTTGACCCTAATCATATTTTTCATGATCACATGGTATCAATTGGATTTAGTAATGCACTTATTAATACTTTTATATTTAGATAAGAAGAAGGCAACAACCATGATCCTCCATCTGAATGTATTGAAAGGAGAGCAGGTGATATTAAAACCATCATAAGTACCACAGACCAGTATAAGAAGAAAGGAAAACCCTCTAACAAAAATAATGCTCAGTCTCCTATTATTTCCCAAAAGAGCACCCTATCCAAAAAGAAATCTCAGTCTACAACATCTTAGAAGAAAAAGTCTTCAATGAATAATTCAAATGATGGAGTTGATAAAAAAAACCCTATGCATGGAAAATTGGAAAAATCTCATAAATTGCAAGTAAAAAGAAAGAGGATTAATTCTCAACAAGAAATTGAAGAGCACATACTTGAGAGCGAGATCCATCTCGAAGACATGGATTTAGAAGTGGATATAGAAAATATCCAATTCCTTGATGATGAACAATGAGTATAGGAAAATATACAACTTGTGGTTGAACTCGCTATGCAAGACGAAGAGTTTTCATAAGAAGAGTCATTTTTCGTACATAACGCTTTATTTGATAAAGAATCAAGAAAATTGATTTTTGAAAAAACCATTTCAAAAAATAAAAAGGGCAAAACTTGCTCTACATTCAACCTTAATAGCATGCTTCCATCTGGAATCACCAAGATTCATAAAGTTAGATGAGATGTTCTATATGTTTCAATAGATGATATGGAAGCTAAGAATGTCAGACTTAAAGAAATGATACAAGAATTAGAGTATACTTTAAAGCCTCCACCAATATCATCCACCTCTGTTGCAATAGTTCAACCTGACAAGAATTTTGAGAAAACTCCAAAGTCAAGTATAAGATTAAAAGGCACTTTGAGCTTACTTGTGTTGAAATAATGTAACTGCGAAGAGTATTCTTAATATTATTGTTATTTTATTATTAGGATTAATCCCCATTGTGGATTAATCATGTCGGTAATTGTATTAGGACCAAATCCCCTTTTGTGGATTGGTCATCAGACAATTGTAATAAGCAGAATAAGAAGTCGTCCCTAGCAGTTATTATTGAAGACCCATAATTAATTAAAGGTGGGTTTACCCACCCAAAGTGAGAGGTCGGCCCTACCAGTGAAACCCTTTCACACGTGCTAGTCTTGTATATATAGGAGGCTAGCGCCTCACTTTATCTCACAACTCACTTGCTCACTCTTTTATGAGGCAAGCTGCAATTACCAGTTGGAGAGAGGAGAAGAAGAGTGGTGCATCTCTTGGAGAGGACTATATGTATTGGTTTGAGTTATCTCTTGAACATTGTATTAGCAATTTATGATAAGGAAGTTTTTGCTGGGTTTTCTTCCCCTAGAGGGTTTCCCAGGATAAATGTTGTGTCTCTTGTGAATGTGTATTTCTCAGTGATCTTGTTCTTATGATGCTCTTATCTATTGAAATGCAAAGAACTATAATAATGGCATAAACATTAACAACTTGTAGCAACCAAACATTATGTTGAACAAAACATTAAGAAAATAATGTCTCTTATTTTAAATACATGGGATCTAGCAAGTAGCTTTGTTTCTCTTGGTTTCAAGATTCAAAATACATTTTATGAGTGAAGGTTCTTGGTCATTTTCTCAGGATCTGTTGGTGTATATTTATCATTTTTTTTCTTAATTGAGTGATAAAGATTTTGGAGTTTTCTATATAGCACTCTCCCATTTATATATAGTGTCTTGAAAGAATTCAAAAAATATATTTTAGAAAAACTTAAAGAGGAGTACCAACTCTATAAAAACAAAAGGGGGTTTATATCCTCGTGAGGTTGATATTTCGGTCTAAATAGATTCAAACATCAACAATCCTAAACACTGGCAATGGTGGAAATGGCGTAAAAATGCATGCTAGGGGTATGTTGCATGGACCCAGTTTGTTGCAGATCTCTATGAAAGCTTTGACATTAACACCCAATGTTTAGGTAGTTTGACAAATTGAGACAGTCAAGCACAAGCGAAGACTTTATAACCGCCTTTGAAAACTTGGGCTTCATAATGGAGGGCATGACAGATGCTTTCTTCTGAGAATGATTTATCAATGACCTAAAGGATGAAATCTGAGCCCAGGTCCTCATGGCTCACCATCACACTTGGTTGGAAGCTACTAAACATGCCAAATAAGCACAACAAGTTGTTTTTTCCCATAACAAAAAACCCTATTTTCTTCCTCTCCCTCGACCCACCAATCCTCCCCCCTGGCACTCCTTTCAAGGTCTAGAAATTAACTCGGGCATAAATGGTTGAATGCCAACTCAAGGGCCTTTGCTATAATTGTGATGAAAAATATTTTCATGGGCACAAGTGTAAGGAACAAAAGATTTTTATGTCCATTTCAGGGGATGTTGTTGAAGAGGAAGTTGAAGTTCCCCCTATTGAAGAGATACTACCTACAGATGCTACTACTTCGCTTGTTGACCCACCAGAAGTTGAACCGATGATTTCACTGCATGTTGTCACTAGCATCTCTGCTTCCCAAACCCTGAAGATAATTGGCTATATTAATCATAGGAAAGTCATATTCCTTGTTGATAGTGGCAACACCCATAACTGTATTTGTCATTGCATTGCCCAGGAAATCAATTGATATATTCATGTCATCCACAATTTTCAAATCATGATAGCCAATTGTGGTTCCATGAAATGTGGTGGGCATTGTGAAAATGTACACCTACAAATTGGGGAGTACCACTTGAAATATCATATGTTTTCTATTGACATGGGAGGTTGTAACATTATGCTCGATGTTGAATGGTTACACACTCTAGGCCCCATTCTCATGGATCTTAAGGAATTAACTATGAAATTCCAGCAGGAGGGAAAATTGTATCGATTCCAAGGAATCACAACAGGCTCCCCTAATATCATCGGTTCCCATCAAATGGAAAAGTTTCTAAAAAAAGGTCATTCAGGTATTATTTACCAACCCCATTCCATTCAAGGAGTTGAGACACCCTTCATGCATCCTGACCTCCAATATATCATATCCAAACACC